>WNWK01022806.1:0-31944 GCA_009830355.1 Cherax destructor
TGGTCCAGGTGAAGGAGAATGTAATGAGGAGTGACTCACGTGAAGGGTCCTGGACCGGTCCGGCTCCAGGTGGAGGGCAGTGGAAGGAGCCCCAAAAGACAAGCAACCAGAGCGAAGGGTCTCATGTAAGAATAGATGGGTTTAGGTGTCCTGGTCCTCTCCTGGTCGTTCTTCCACGCCATCTTTCCTCTGGACATCTCTCTGCACCACACCTAGATATGGACTTGAAAAAGTGGAATTAGGAAAAGACAAAGGTTCGAAACGTTTCGCTCTGTTTAGAGCTTTATCACAATATGTTGTTCTGCTTAGAACTTCGTCACAATGTTTCGCTCTGTTTAGAGTTTTTTTCCACACCATTTTACTCTTTTTTAAAAGTTTGATCACAAAGTATCGCTCTGTTTAGAGCCTTTTCACCACCCTTGCGACCTGGTCCCAGACTAGGCCTCCTGCTTGTTGGCCTGATCGATCAAGCTGTAAGTGCCAGCCACCCACAGCCCATCGTATGCACCTCAACCCGGCGGATCAGGAACTGGTTTGAGGAATCTGTCGAGCTTCCTCTTGAAGACAACAATGGGTGTATTGGTAAATGCCCTAATGCTTGAAAGGAGGATGTTGAAGAGTCTTGGTCTCTTAACACTTATTAACTTGTTTCTTATCATAATCTTCTCTTCCCCTGCCTATCACTGCAGATTTCCTGCATCATCTACCAAGCCTCTTGAGTTCATAAACAACAATTTTAATGTGCAGGTTTAGCACCAATCCCTCCATTATCTTCCAGGTGGCTCTATTTGCAGAGCACTCGCCTTACACACTGAGTGTCCGTGGTTCAATCCCCGGCACGGGTGAAAACTTTAAGCATGTTTCCTTAACACATACTGTCACTGTTCACCTAGCCGTAAGTAGGTACCTGGGTGTTAGCCGACTGGTGTGGCTTGTGATGTAGTCAGTGTGCTGTGAGGTCTACCTAAGCAGCCACACCTGCCCTTGGTAAATAGCTGTCAGACACGCCTCTCGGATTAAGGCTCAGGTCTTTTGTCTTTTGGACTAGCGTCAGGTCAAAGCACATGGTGCACTCCTCATTGGGGGGATGCTTGGAGGACCATATAAGGCCGAGGAAACAACTAGAGAGGAGACATTCTGGCAGAGCTCTGGCCTGTGTGCGGAGCTCTGGGCTGGAGACATTCTGGCGGAGCTCTGGCCTGTGTGCAGAGCTCTGGGCTGGAGACATTCTGGCGGAGCTCTGGCCTGTGTGCAGAGCTCTGGGCTGGGGACATTCGGGCAGAGCTCTGGCCTGTGTGCGGAGCTCTGGGCTGGAGACATTCTGGCGGAGCTCTGGCCTGTGTGCAGAGCTCTGGGCTGGAGACATTCTGGCGGAGCTCTGGCCTGTGTGCAGAGCTCTGGGCTGGAGACATTCTGGCGGAGCTCTGGCCTGTGTGCGGAGCTCTGGGCTGGGGACATTCGGGCAGAGCTCTGGCCTGTGTGCAGAGCTCTGGGCTGGAGACATTCTGGCGGAGCTCTGGCCTGTGTGCGGAGCTCTGGGCTGAAGACATTCTGGCGGAGCTCTGGCCTGTGTGCAGAGCTCTGGGCACGAGATTCTAGCAGAGCGACTGTCGGTGTGCAGAGCTCTGGGAGAGAGCTGCTGTAGAGTCTCTGGAGGAGACTGTTAGAGACACTGGGCAGAGTTCTGTTGGAGCAGGTCTTGGGACCTGTGGCTAGAAGTGTTAGTTACCATTTTGTCCTAGGCACATGTCAATTAGACACTAGGCCTGTTGTATATATGTGTGTGTGTATGTGTATGTAAGGAAACACTTCGAAATGTTTCTGCCCCACCGGGAATTGAACCCGGCCCCTCCGTGCGTCAAGCAAGAGCTTTACCCACTAGGCCACCGGGTGACGGAGTTCCTGTGGTGAACTGTCCTCTGAACTATATTGTAAGTTATATTCTGTTTCGTCAGTTGATTGTATTCCCTGTCTCCCTGCTTATATGTACAATCCCCATTTATCTAAACCCAATAGTGTTCTCCTGTTCCCAAATATATTATTGTACAAGGACTTAAATAAACTGTGTTTGAGTGGAATAGTAATATTCACTGTCCCCGTTATATTCTTATTATTCTTTATGCTTATACTTTATTTTATTATTTATATTTTAGGTAGAGAGAGGGTGAGTAGTGTTAGGTGGTAATGAGAGGTGATGGTTTGGGACCAGTGACCTCACATTACCGCCGCTCCTGTCAACCTCACCTCTCCTGCCTACTCACTCCCTCCCTTTACTTCCCTATTCCCCGATTATCCTCAGTTTCCGTTACCCCCCTACATGACATGGTGTCTAAGCGGTGGTGGATCTTATTATTTTTATAGTAGGAACCAGTCCCATGTGCCTTTTGACTGCTCGGTTATATTTGTGTTATGCTACCATATTTTTTTTTGTGTGTGTAAAGTTCAAGTAAATATCTGTGTGATATAATCCAAGTGACCTAAGCTGACCCTTTTGACCGCGGGTCTGAGTAATTGTGTGGTTGTAATATTATATTTGGTGGAGTTGTGTGTTGGGTTGGGATAAATGGTGGAGGTTGTGAGTGTTTGGGTGAGACTTTTGGGGGACGCAATTACTGGCCGAAATTGAATATTTACAGAGAAACGAGAAGTCACCCAGTCACCCAGCCCGCCTTGGAAGAATCATCCACAACTGTCACCCATTGAAGAGCTGCCTCTCATGGTCACCCAGCTGATGTGTCTAGTCACCCAGCTGATGTGTCCAGTCACCCAGCAGATGTGTCCAGTCACCCAGCTGATGTGCCCAGTCATCCAGCTGATGTGCTCCAGTTGCTGTATTGCTGCCCTGGTCTGTCATCCATTGTAGTGGGTGTCACCCACCCTGTGACCATCACCCACTGACCGCAAGTTACCCGCAGTTGCCAGGGATGAGTGACCGCACCTCTGTTAATGACCAGAAGTGACCTCACCTCACCTCGAGCATCTGACCCTAGTCTGCTACTGCTGATGTCGGGACATTCTGGCGGAGCTCTGGCCTGTGTGCAGAGCTCTGGGCTGGAGACATTCTGGCAGAGCTCTGGCCTGTGTGCAGAGCTCTGGGCTGGAGACATTCTGGCGGAGCTCTGGCCTGTGTGCAGAGCTCTGGGCTGGAGACATTCGGGCAGAGCTCTGGGCTGGAGACATTCGGGCAGAGCTCTGGGCTGGAGACATTCGGGCAGAGCTCTGGGCTGGAGACATTCGGGCAGAGCTCTGGCCTGTGTGCAGAGCTCTGGGCACGAGATTCTAGCCGAGCGACTGTCGGTGTGCAGAGCTCTGGGAGAGAGCTGCTGTAGAGTCTCTGGAGGAGACTGTTGGAGACACTGGGCAGCGTACTGTTGGAGCAGGTCTTGGGACCTGTGGCTAGAAGTGTGACTGAGTTCCTGTGGTGAACTGTCCTCTGAACTATATTGTAAGTTATATTCTGTTTCGTCAGTTGATTGTATTCCCCTGTCTCCCTGCTTATATGTACAATCCCCATTTATCTAGACCCAATAGTGTTCTCCTGTTCCCAAATATATTATTGTACAAGGACTTAATAATAAACTGTGTTTGAGTGAAATAGTAATATTCACTATCCCCGTTATATTCTTATTACTCTTTATTCTTATACTTTATTTTATTATATTATATTTTAGGTAGAGAGAGGGTGAGTAGTGTGGTGGTAATGAGAGGTGATGGTATAATCCCAGTGACACATTACCGCTGCTCCTGTCAACCTCACCTCTCCTGCCTACTCACTCCCTCCCTTTACTCCCCTATTCCCCAATAATCCCCAAGTTCCTTACCCCCCTTCACGACAACAAGATTGAAGGATCCCAATGGAAATAAGGCAGTCCTCGACGACGCACTGATTTTCTTAAAGGGGTTATCTTGAGTGGCTAACCCTCTGGGTTAAAAATCAGAACAAATCTTATCTTACGTTGTCAGCTGTGTAGGTTATGTGTATATTTCCAGCCTAGCAATTTTTGCCTGCCTTGAAGAGGGCCGCTAGTTCATAGCAATATTCCGTCCTTGAGACTCAAGACCGTGACCTGAAAAGTATCATCATTGGCTTGGCATCTCTTGTTTTGAAGGTTCTAGTTATTCAACCTATAATTTTTCTTGCAGTTGCTATAATAACATTGTTGTGCTCCTTGAGCGTCAAATCATCATACATTATCACTCCCAGGTCTCTCACATGTGACTTAAATTCTTTTGAGTTGTTTGAATTTGTCTATTATTCAAATCTTGTTAATATTTCTTAAATTCTTTCGTGATGTAATAAATGAAATTGACCCCACTGAATATCATAGTGTTGTCAGTGGCCCACTGGAAGCCAAGTTATCCAACTTTGTTTAAAGTATGTGAGTTTGGAGGCTCGCTGTGTCTTGTATGGATGCCATTTTCAAATAAATTCTAGTACCATGTGCAAACACAGTGCTATGATTTATGTTCGTCTATGTAAGATAACACAGTGCTATGATTTATGTTCGTCTATGTAAGATAACACAGTGCTATGATTTATGTTCGTCTATGTAAGATAACACAGTGCTATGATTTATGTTCGTCTATGTAAGATAACACAGTGCTATGATTTATGTTCGTCTATGTAAGATAACACAGTGCTATGATTTATGTTCGTCTATGTAAGGTAACACAGTGCTATGATTTATGTTCGTCTATGTAAGGTAACACAGTGCTATGATTTATGTTCGTCTATGTAAGATAACACAGTGCTATGATTTATGTTCGTCTATGTAAGATAACACAGTGCTATGATTTATGTTCGTCTATGTAAGATAACACAGTGCTATGATTTATGTTCGTCTATGTAAGGTAACACAGTGCTATGATTTATGTTCGTCTATGTAAGATAACACAGTGCTATGATTTATGTTCGTCTATGTAAGATAACACAGTGCTATGATTTATGTTCGTCTATGTAAGATAACACAGTGCTATGATTTATGTTCGTCTATGTAAGATAACACAGTGCTATGATTTATGTTCGTCTATGTAAGATAACACAGTGCTATGATTTATGTTCGTCTATGTAAGATAACACAGTGCGATGATTTATGTTCGTCTATGTAAGATAACACAGTGCTATGATTTATGTTCGTCTATGTAAGATAACACAGTGCTATGATTTATTTTCGTCTATGTAAGATAACACAGTGCTATGATTTATGTTCGTCTATGTAAGGTAACACAGTGCTATGATTTATGTTCGTCTATGTAAGGTAACACAGTGCTATGATTTATGTTCGTCTATGTAAGATAACACAGTGCTATGATTTATGTTCGTCTATGTAAGGTAACACAGTGCTATGATTTATGTTCGTCTATGTAAGATAACACAGTGCTATGATTTATGTTCGTCTATGTAAGATAGGTCGAGTGCCGTGAAATGACATTAATGAACTTTTCATTGTATAAATCCCTCTACTTCACTCTGTTTACAATTGCTCTTTGAGTTCTGTTTGTAAAGAAATTAAAATAATCACCTACCCACCTTCCCAGTCATTCCTTGTCCACGCATTTTGTGTGTAATTACCCTTGGATGCACTTATTATAGTCTTTTGCAAAGTCAGTGTATACAACATCTGCAATTTGCTTTATAAATAGTCCTTAAGAAAGGAGAGAGCGACCAGTTCTGAACCCGTGTTGACCTGGGTTGTGGAAATGTACGTTTCATGTGATTGGTATTCTTCTTAAAACCCTTACAAAGATGTTGATAATGTGCGACGTTAAGGCTAGAGGTCTATATTTTCTTGCAATTGCTTTACTACCACTTTTGTGGCGTGGGACAATATCAAGAGTTATATAATGACTGTCGCATAATTTTTTAGGTACCTGATAATGATTCCTTTAAATTCTTTATGGATATCGAGATTTATTGGGATTTTTAACAGTGAGAGTTAGCCACCCAGGATAACCGAGGGTAGGGAGGGTTAGCCAGATAGGATAACCCAGGGTAAGGAGGGTTAGCCATCCAGGATAACCCAGGGTAGGGAGGGTCAACCATCCAGGATAACCCAGGGTAGGGAGGGTTAACCAACCAGGATAACCCAGAGTAGGGAGGGTTAGCCACCAACCATAACCCAGGGGAGGGAGGGTTAACAACCCAGAATACACCAGGGTAGGAAGGGTTAACCACCCAGGATAACTAAGGGTAGTTAACAACCCAGAATAACTTAGGGTAGGGAGGGTTAACAACCCAGGATAACTTAGGGTAGGGAGGTTAGCCATCAATTATAACCCAGGGTAGGGAGGGTAAACAACCCAGGATAACCCAGGGTAGGAAGGGTTAACCACCAAGGATAACTAAGGGTAGTTAACAACCCAGGATAACTTAGGGTAGGGAGGTTAGCCATCAATTATAACCCAGGGTAGGGAGGGTAAACAACCCAGGATAACTTAGGGTAGGGAGGGTTAGCCATCTACCATAACCCAGGGTAGGGAGGGTTAACAACCCAGGATAACCCAGGGTAGGGAGGGTTAGCCACTAACCATAACCCAGGGTAGGAAGGGTTAACAACCCAGGATAACCCAGGGTAGGGAGGTTAGCCACCAACCATAACCCATGGTAGGAAGGGTTAACAACCCAGGATAACCCAGGGTAGGGAGGTTAGCCACCAACCATAACCCAGGGTAGGGAGGGTTAACAACCCAGGATAACTTAGGGTAGGGAGGGTTAGCCACCAACCATAACCCAGGGTAGGAAGGGTTAACAAGCCAGGATAACCCAGGGTAGGGAGGTTAGCCACCAACCGTAACCCAGTAAAGTAAATTCATTATCGCGGAGTGTCTGTCTTATTTTTATTGTGATCCTTTAATTGTGTCCCACAAGATGACACCTACACCAGTCACCTAACGCCCAGGTACCTACATACTGCTAGGTCAACATGAACAGCAGGTATAAGGAAACATGCCCAGCGTTTCCACCCGTGCCGGGGATTGAACCGCAAACATTCGGTGTGTGAGGCGAGTGCATTGCCAACTGAGCCACGGGACTAGGCATGAGGTGGAGTGCATGGGCAAGCAATAATGACTTCTTCTTCTGGTGTCCTTTTACTGTCTCATGAACACGCTAGATAACAGGCACATGTTGCTACTTCTAGTTGCACTTAGGTCACACTACACAAGTCACACTACACAGGTCACACTACACAGGTCACACTACACAGGTCACACTACACAGGTCACACTACACAGGTCACACTACACAGGTCACTCTACACAAGTCGCACTACACAGGTCACACTACACAGGTCACACTACACAAGTCGCACTACACAGGTCACACTACACAGGTCACACTACACAGGTCGCACTACACAGGTCACACTACACAGGTCACACTACACAGGTCACACTACACAAGTCACACTACACAGGTCACACTACACAGGTCACACAACACAGGTCACACTACACAGGTCACACTACACAGGTCACACTACACAGGTCACTCTACACAAGTCGCACTACACAGGTCACACTACACAGGTCACACTACACAAGTCGCACTACACAGGTCACACTACACAGGTCACACTACACAGGTCGCACTACACAGGTCACACTACACAGGTCACACTACACAGGTCACACTACACAGGTCACACTACACAGGTCACACTACACAGGTCACACAACACAGGTCACACTACACAGGTCACACTACACAGGTCACACTACACAGGTCACACTACACAGGTCACACTACACAGGTCACACTACACAGGTCACACTACACAGGTCACACTACACAGGTCACACTACACAGGTCACACTACACAAGTCGCACTACACAGGTCACACTACACAGGTCACACTACACAGGTCGCACTACACAGGTCACACTACACAGGTCACACTACACAGGTCGCACTACACAGGTCACACTACACAGGTCACACTACGCAGGTCACACTACACAGGTCACACTACACAGGTCACACTACACAGGTCACACTACACAGGTCACACTACACAGGTCACACTACACAGGTCACTCTACACAAATCGCACTACACAGGTCACACTACACAGGTCACTCTACACAAATCGCACTACACAGGTCACACTACACAGGTCACTCTACACAAGTCGCACTACACAGGTCACACTACACAGGTCACACTACACAGGTCGCACTACACAGGTCACACTACACAGGTCACACTACACAGGTCACACTACACAGGTCACACTACACAGGTCACACTACACAGGTCACACTACACAGGCATGCACACGCATATGTATACTCACCATTTGGGGTTTTCTTCGTTTTCCTTAATAATTCATATTCTCCTTTATTTCCTCTTATCTCCATGGGGAAGTAGAAAAGAATCTTTCCTCCGTAAGGCATGAGTGTTGTAAGATGCGACTAAAATGCCGGGAGCAAGGTGCTAGTAACTCTCTCTCTCCTCTACAAACTACTAAAAAATAAAAGAAAATCTTTATAAAACTGGGATGTTTGAATGTGCGTGGATGTAGTGGAGGTGATAAGAAAGAGATGATTGCTGATGTTATGAATGAAATGAAGTTGGATGTCCTGGCTCTGAGCGTGACGTTAAGCGAGTGTGTTGGAACTTTTGAACCAAGTGAGAGAGTAATTGTGGTAGGGGAGCTAAATGCTAAAGTAGGAGAAGCATTTAGAGAGGGTGTGGTAGGTAAGTTTGGGGTGCCAGATGTAAATGATAATGGGGGAGTTTAACTGAACTTTGTATAGAAAGGGGTTTGGTTATAGGTAACACATATTTTAAGAAAAAAGGATAAATAAGTATACAAGATATTATATAGGGCGTAATGACAGTAGTTTGTTGGACTACGTATTGGTAGATAAGAGTAAAGACGGTTTGCGGCATTAATGGATTTAGAAAACGCGTATGACAGGGTGGATAGGGGGGCAATGTGGCAGATGTTGCAGGTGTATGGAATAGGAGGTAGGTTACTGACAGCAGTGAAGAGTTTATACGAGGATAATGAGGCTCAGGTTAGAGTATGTAGGAGAGAGGGAGATTATTTCACAGTAAAAGTAGGCCTTAGACAAGGATGTGTGATGTCACCGTGGTTGTTCAATATATTTATAGATGGGGTTGTAAGAGAAGTGAATGCTCGGGTGTTGGCAAGAGGTGTGGGGTTAAAAGATAAAGAATCTAACACAAAGTGGGAGTTGTCACAGTTGCTCTTTGCTGATGACACTGTGCTTTTGGGAGATTCTGAAGAAAAGTTGCAGAGGTTGGTGGATGAGTTTGGTAGGGTGTGTAAAAGAAGGAAATTAAAAGTGAATATTGGAAAGAGTAAGGTGATGAGGATAACAAAAATATTTATTTAGCGAAAGATTGGATATCAGATTGGAGGAAGAGAGTATGGAGGAGGTGAAAGTATTCAGATATATGTTATTGGACTGGTCAACAGATGAATCTATGAAAGATTAGGTGAATCATAAAAATGATGAGGATTGGAAGATGAGTGGTGCACCGAGGAGTCTGTGGAGACAAAGAATATATCCATGGAAGCAAAGAGGGGAATGTAGGAGAGTATAGTTATACCAACACTCTTGTAAGGGTGTGAAGCATGGGTGATGAATGTTGCAACGAGGAGAAGGCTGGAGGCAGTGGAGATATCATGTCTGAAAGCAATATGTGGTGTGAATATAATGCCGAAAATCTGTAGTTTGGATATTAGAAGGTGTGGGGTTGCTAAATGTATTATCCAGAGGGCTGATTAGGGATGTTGAGGTGGTTCGGACATTTAGAAAGGTTGGAACGAAATGGAATGACTTTGGAGAGCGTATAAATCTGCAGTGGAAGGAAGGCGGGGTAGAGATCGGCCTACGGAAGGGTGGAGGGAGGGGATAAAAGACATTTGTGTGCGAGGGGCTTTGACTTCCAGTAAGCATGCGTGAGTATGTTAAACAGGAGTAAGTGGAGACAAATGTTTTTTAAGGCTTGACAAGGTAACATTTATGAAGGGATTCAGGGAAACCGGGAGAGGGAGGAAGGGACTTCAGTCCTGGAGGTGGGAAGTACAGTGTCTGCACTCTGAAGGAGGAGTGTTAATGTTCCATTATTATAACTGAATTGCAAGTGTACCTCTGGCAAGGCAGTGATGAAGTGAATGATGATGAAAGTTTCTCTTTTTCGGGCCACCCTGCCTTGGTGCGAAACGGCCGATGTGTTAATAAAAAAATCAAGGTTAAGTGGGATTAGTGATATTTCAGAGATAAGGAGAAGTCTGCAGCATTTTATGCCTCATCCATGCATGATGTGATTACTCCAAGCTTACCTACCTACAGGTAGGGAAAACAACTATTTGTAACCTCGGCTCACCCAATCTGAGAAGTAGCTGTCCGAACCAGCTATATATACAACCTGAAATAGCCAATGCCCACCTTAATAGATAATGCCCACCTTAATAGCCAATGCCCATTTTAATAATGGTATTGGTATCTTTAAAGTTCTCGAGGCACAGCAGTGGCTTGTGGTCAGTTTCAAGTATGAAGGGTTTACCGTATATGTAGTAATTGAACTTACTTATACCCTAAACTAATGCATAACATTACTTTTCCACAGTGGAATATCTTTCTTCTTTCAGCAGAAGCTTCTTACTAGGGAATGATATTGGGGAGGGAGTCTCATCATAACACTGCAGAAGAACAACCCCGAGTCCAGAAAGAGAGACATCTGAAGCTTCTTCGGAACAAACAAGTGGTTCCTTCACATTAAAAATATCATTCAGATTACCGACCCTTAATCTGGTTAATGGCTCGCTGAACACTGAGTTATATTGGTACTCTAGTATCTCACTCATTTCTTTCATGTCATTTCTGTAGGTCCCATCTCGTCTAAGCTGGGGTCCAATACTGGATGTTGTTTTCGCCTTAGATTTGGCATAGGAGAAGTATTTAGGGTTTCTTTCAATTTCCTTTATGGCTTTAAGTTCTTCCTGAGATTCTTGTCTTCTGTAAGATTCCGTAGTCTTAAGTTCGATATATGCTATTTCTCTGCTCAGTGCCTCCCTTTGTATTTCAGATATACTGGCCCCTCTCAGCAGCTCTGTGATTCTACGCCTTCACCTGTATAGGAGCGTCTCTCTCTTTCTAGTTTACATCTTTCTTTTTCTTAATTGAATGTGACTTGACCAGACCTCAAGTGCCACAGATTTATTTTTTTCTAGGCAAAGGTTCGGATCCGTGTTGTTTAGGATATCTTCCCAGCTTTTTTCATTTAGGACATGGTTGATTTGTTCCCAGTGTGTTTTTGTTATTGAAGTTGAATTTTCTGAAGGCACCCTCATAAATGATCACATTTTGCTGGTCAGGAGCCCTGTGCATACATGTCTGTACCTCTATTATGTTGTGAGCTGAGTGTATTGTCTTTGATACGGTTATATTAGATGGTCGATGTTAGTGAAGATGAGGTCCAGTGTATTTTCTAGTCTTGTAGGCTCTATTATTTGCTAGCTTAAGGTGAATTTCGTGCAAAAATTTAATAGCTCGTGTGAGTGTGAATTTTCATCTGCGCTGCCTCCTGGGGGGAACTCTGCTAAAACGTTATTTGCTATACTCCTCCATTTTAGGTGTCTCACGTTGAAATCTCCCAGTAGGAAGATGTTTGGGGCAGGAGTTGGGAGATTTTCCAGACACTGGTCAATTTTCAAAAGCTGTTCTTGGAATTGATGAGAAACTGCATCCGGAGGCTTATTTACAACCACAATGAATAGGTTTTGGTAGTTCTGAGCAAATGAACGACTCTGTGACGTACAGGCCAACCACCCATTGTTGCCCGTTTAATTTGTCGCATCTGAATAGTTTATAACCTGGGATCCATATTTCGTTGTCATAATGATCCTTTATGTGGTCTCTGTGAAAGCCACAAACATTGCGTTTGACTCCGTGAGCAGTCCCTTGATGTAAGCTATTTTGTTGTTTGTTAATGGCTTTAGATCCTGTATGTTTGCAAAGATAAATGTAGTTATATGTGGGCTTTGTTTGCTGGCATTGATATCTGTTGTACTGGAGTGGAGGTCAATGACTGCCCCTCCACTCCAGAAGTATTTTTTGTTGATATGGGATTTCTGTCATTTCTTCTCAGTTTTTTTTCCTTCCTGGCACTAAAAAACCTCCTGCGGAGAGGTTTTGGTTGAGAATCTGGACGTAATAACACTTGATGGTATGCTTGCGAGACTTGAAATTTATACAAGTCATGAACGATTATTGGCATGGGCTCTGCATTCCATTTTGTTTACCTGGAGAGGGTTTCGGGGGTCAACGTCCCCGCGGATCGGTCTGAGACCAGGCTTCATGGTGGATCAGGGTCTGACTAACAAGGCTGTTACTGCTGGCCGCACGCAAACTGACGTAGGAACCACAGCCTGGTTGGTCAGGTACTGACTTTAGGTGGTTGTTCAGTGCCTTCTTGAAGACACTCAGGGGTCTATTGGTAATCCCCCTTATGTATGCTGGAGGCAGTTGAACAGTCTTGGGCTCCGGACACTTATTGTTTACCTGGAGTTTACCTGGACAGGGTTTTGGGGGTATAGCATTTAAGTAACGAAAATCTTGAGCCAATCTGTAAGAATTATCTGAATTCTTAACCATGACGACTGGTGATCAGAAAGCGGATTTGAAAGGCTCTATAATATTTAACATTAAGAACCTGTCAACCTCATTCTCAAATGTTTTCCGTAAGTGAACGAAGACAGGATAGAGTTTTCGTCTTATTGGTTCAATGGTTAACAATTCACTCTTGTGAACTACGGTAGTGGTAAGTTCTGGGATCTCTGAGAATATATCTATAAAAAAGCATTTACTAATGCACTTACTTAAGACTTTTGCTTTTCAGATAGTTCACTGTTGATGTTGACCTTTGAGTTACTAGTTGGAGAATCGACCGTTAGAATATCAATAAGTTCCTTCGATTATGTATGAGATTCGTTTGCAATAATACAAACTTTACAATCACAAAAATCATGACTGTTAACGTAACTGAAATACTTATTATCTTCACCAAAGGAGTTTAAACAAAGATTGACTTCTCTACGGTGGTACAGTTTCAAAATATTGAGTTGATACATTCTTTCCTTACCCTAGACATCCAAAAGATAATCTACCTTCTTACAGACATTTACTACTTTATACGGTCTGCACCAGTAAATTAACAATTTGTTGGATTTGTCTGTTAAAAGAACCAAAACTTCATCACCAATATTAAATTTACGCTTAGAGCTATTTTGATCAAAATAGGTCTTGTAGGTTTCCATGGACATATTCCAGCGGTTTCTTCTAAGCTTTCTCTAAGATCTAAAAGAAACTGATAAGTGCTTTGAACTTCAGGTTTAATATATTGGACCACAGTTCATTTAAGATAAATAGAGATCCACGAGCTTGTCTCCCATCAGATAATTCGAAAGGGTAATATTCAAAGGAATCACTTGAGATTTCACGCAAAGTTTCTTTAATATTGACTTTAGGATGGCATGTTGACGTTCCACTCTTCCGTTACAATTTGGATGGTAAGGTGTAGTGAACAGAGGTTGAACTCCCACAAGTTGATAAACTTGCTCCATTAATTCAGAAGTATATTGTGTCCCTTTGTCATACAAAATTTCTCTGTTTACTAACCAGTGAAAGAATAGATTTTACCGCTTCTGCAACTTCTATTGAGGTAAAGGATTTCAATGATACAGCCTCTGGGAAACTAGACTCACAGTCACTCATTGTCAAGAAATATTTATGACCTGATGAGCGAGGAGTCATAAGACCAACTATATCCACTGTAACTAGCAAATTGGACTGAAAAACCGGGCTTTTTACCATCGGAACTCTCTTAGTTCTCCCTTTTTGTGAGGAAACTTGACATGCGTAACAAGATCTACAATACTTATAGATGTCAGACGACATCTCAGACCAGAAGTTCAAGTCCTTGATCTTCTCATAGGTCTTTCTATGTGAAAAATGGTCAGAGACTGACAAGTCGTGAGAAATCTTCAAAATAGTCTCATGACAATTCCTCGGAATTACTAACGGACTTCTACCCACGTCATTTTGATTTTCAGTTGACACTATATTCTTGAATAGTAGATTATCTTTATATACAATTTTTTAAGAAAATTTCTTTCTTTGGATCAGGTTGCCCGTAAGGCTAACTTTCGTGTTTCCTCTAAGGAAGAGCAAGTCTTTTGAAGACCCTCTAAATCTATGTGAGAAAGCTCATTAGGCTTTCCTTTGGCAAGATCCAACGGATGGATAGGTTTTACCTCAGACTGCTCTAGTAAGGACGATAACCGAGTCCTGTTGAGCAGATTCAGTCACTCGTGTTTCTCGCTTGTTTCTGTACCATCAGGTGTCATGGAATGAATTGCAAAGGGTTTTCCAGCTGCTTCGTGACTAACAACACTCTGATTCAAGTTATCAGTCTGACTCACTTCTGGTCCTCTATTGGAAGAAACTAGAGTATTAGGAGGGTTAGATTCCAAATTTCTCTTAGAAGTTCTTGAAAATCCAGTCTCCATCAGATGGAAAAGTAGCACCATCGATGTTCCAAATCAAAACAGAAGTAACTGGGGTAACTACTGCATCCATCCAAACTGAAAACCATTAACAATACAGGAACATTCAATATCTCTAAGAATTGTTGAAACATTCATTCCATTAACGGTGCTTTCACTAAAAGGTCTCTTAATGAGTCGAAGTCGTGGTTTACTTCGTCACTATCAATCCACGAATCAGTCTGAAAAAATTTGTTAAGAACTGCATGTAATTTTGATATCCTAGCATGACGAGCCTCCGACCTGTAATGATGAGTGGTGTTCTTGAAAGCATTAAGTATAGCTTTCTTCAACAGACTATAATTAGTTATTACCTCAGAGGATATAGCAGAATAAACATTTAAGGGGATCCAGACAAAAGTAAGCCAAGTCTAGTAGTCCAAGAATCTAAAGGTCAGATACATAGAGAGGCAGTGTTCTCTAATCTTGTGATATATGCAGAGATGTCATCCTGTTCTGTGAAGGTGGTATTTGAGCTATGTCTCCTAGTCTGCTCTACCAGGCCATTTATGTCTCCCCTAGTCTGCTCTACCAGGTCATTTATGTCCCCTAGTCTGCTCTACCATTTCATTTATGTCGCCTAGCCTGCTCTACCAAGCTATTTATGTCCCCTAGTCTGCTCTACCAGGCTATTTATGTCCCCTAGTCTGCTCTACCAGGCCATTTATGTCCCCAAGTCTGCTCTACCAGGTCATTTATGTCTCTTAGTTTGCTCTACCAGGCCATTTATGTCCCCAAGTCTGCTCTACCAGGTTATTAATGTCCCCTAGTCTGCTCTGCCAGGCCATTTATGTCCCCTAGTCTGCTCTACCAGGCCATTTATGTCCCCTAGTCTGCTCTACCAGGCCATTTATGTCCCCTAGTCTGCTCTACCAGGCCAATTATGTCCTCAAGTCTGCTCTACCAGGTCATTAATGTCCCCTAGTCTGCTCTTCCAGGCCATTTATGTCCCCTAGTCTGCTCTACCAGGCCATTTATGTCCCTTGGTCTGCTCTACTAGGCCATGTATGTCCCGTAGTCTGCTCTACCAGGTCATTTGTTTCCCCTGGTCTGCTCTACCAGGTCATTTATGTCCCCAAGTCTGCTCTACCAGGCCATTTATGTCCCTTAGTCTGCTCTACCAGGTCATTTATGTACCCTAGTCTGCCCTACTAGGCCATTTATGTACCCTTGTCTGCTCTACCAGGTCATTTATGTACCCTAGTCTGCTCTACCAGGCCATTTACGTCTCCCCAAGTCTGCTTTACAAGGTCATTTATGTCCCCTAGTCTGCTCTACCAGGCCATTTACGTCTCCCAAGTCTGCTCTACAAGGTCATTTATGTCCCCTAGTCTGCTCTACCAGGCCATTTATGTCTCCCCTAGTCTGCTCTACCAGGTCATTTATGTCCCCTAGTCTGCTCTACCAGGCCATTTATGTCTCCCCTAGTCTGCCCTACCAGGCTATTTATGTACTCTTGTCTGCTCTACCAGGTCATTTATGTCCCCAAGTCTGCTCTACCCGGCCATATATGTCCCCTAGTCTGCTCTACCAGGTCATTTATGTACCCTAGTCTGCCCTACCAGGCCATTTATGTACCCTTGTCTGCTCTACCAGGTCTTTTATGTACCCTAGTCTGCTCTACCAGGCCATTTACGTTCCCCTAAGTCTGCTCTACAAGGTCATTTATGTCCCCTAGTCTGCTCTATCAGGCCATTTATGTCTCCACTAGTCTGCTCTACCAGGTCATTTATGTCCCCTAGTCTGCTCTACCAGGCCATTTATGTCTCCCCTAGTCTGCCATACCAGGCCATTTATGTACCCTTGTCTGCTCTACCAGGTCATTTATGTGCCCTAGTCTGCTCTACCAGGCCATTTACGTCCCCCCAAGTCTGCTCTACCAGGTCATTTATGTCCCCTAGTCTGCTCTACCAGGCCATTTATGTCTCCCCTAGTCTGCTCTACCAGGTCATTTATGTCCCCTAGTCTGCTCTACCAGGCCATTTATGTCCCCTAGTCTGCTATACCAGGTCATTTATGTTCCTTAGTTTGCTCTTCCAGGCCATTTATGTCCCCAAGTCTGCTCTACCAGTTCATTTATGTCCCCTAGTCTGCTCTACCAGGCCATTTATATACCCTAGTCTGCTCTACCAGGTCATTTATGTCCCATAGTCTGCTCTACCAGGCCATTTATGTACCCTGGTCTGCTCTACTAGGCCATTTATGTCCCCCCTAGTCTGCTCTACCAGGTCATTTATGTCCCCTAGTCTGCTCTACCAGGCCATTTATGTCCCCTAGTCTGCTCTACCAGGCCAATTATGTCCCCTAGTCTGCTCTACCAGGCCATTTATGTTCCCTAGTCTGCTCTACCAGGCCATTTATGTCCCATAGTATGCTCTACCAGGCCATTTATGTCCTCTAGTCTGCTCTACCAGCCCATTTATGTCCACTAGGCTATTTGCACGTCGTTTACCTTTGTCTCCTGGTGTGGTTAGCCTGCAGGCGCTGTGTCCTCTAGTCTGCTGTGGCTGGAAGTGCTGTATCCCTTAGTCTGCTGTTGCTGGAGTTGCTGTAAACCCCTAGTTTGCTCTGGTTGGGAGTGCTGTATAAGCTAGTCTGCTGTGACTGGCGGCGCTGTATCCCCTAGTCTGCTCTGGTTGGGAGTGCTGTATAAGCTAGTCTGCTGTGACTGCGATGATATGATCTGTCTACAAGAGTTGAATCTGCTGGTCAGATCTGGCAGAAAGTACTAGATCAACTGGTTTGGTCTGGCTGGGGGTTCTTGATCAACTGGTCTGGCTGGGGATTGCTTGATCACGAGTCTGGTTTGACAGGAGGTGCTGGATATACTGGCTTGGCTAAACCTGTATTTATATCGATAATTTATTTATTCAACTCACACCGTCATGTGAATTGAATAAATAAATTCCCGACATAAAGTCCACATCATAAGTCACGGGTATGAAGTACTCTGGCTTCACTCGTGTCTTTAAATATGAATATTGATTCTATACTGAAAAAACTACAAAGACTTGAAAAAAATGTTGCTTCCAGCGAATAGGATTTAATGCATCGTTGGTGTATATTTCTTTCGATTGATTGTGTTTGTGAGTGTGTGTATGTTTACTCACCTATTTGTAGTTGCACGGGTCGAGACATAGCTCCTGGCCCCGCCTCTTCACTGATCGGTAATAGATTCTCTCTCTCCTTGCTCCATGATCTTGATCATACCTCGTCTTAAAACTATGTATGGTTCCTGCCTCCACTACATTACTTGCCAGACTATTCCTCTTCCTGACAACTCTATGACTAAAGAAATACTTATTAATATCTCTTTGACTCATCTGAGTCTTCAACTTCCAACTGTGACCCCTTGTTTCTGTGTCCCATCTCTGGAACATCCTGTCTCTGTCCACCTTGTCAATTCCTCGCAGTATTTTGTATGTAGCTATCATGTCTCCCCTAACCCTCCTGTCCTCCAGTGTCGTAAGGCCGATTTCCCCTAATCTTTCTTCGTATGACATTTCCCCTTAGCTCTGGAACTAGCCTTGTTGCAAACCTTATCACTTTCTCTAATTTCTTGATGTGCTTGACCAGGTGTGGGTTCCAAACTGGTGCTGAATACTCCAGTATGGGCCTGACTTACACGGTGTAAAGAGTCTTGAACGATTTCTTACTGAGGTATCGGAACGCTATTCTCAGGTTTACCAGGCGCCCATATGCTGCAGCAGTTATCTGGTTGATGTGCGCCTCAGATGTGCTCGGTATTATACTCACCCAAAGATCCTTTTCCTTGAGTGAGGTTTGCTTTCTTTGGCCACCTAGCCTATACCCTATCTACGGTCTTCTTTGCCCTTCCCATATCTTCATGACTTTGCATTGGCGGGGTTAAATGCGAGGCGCCAGTTGCTGAACGAAGCTTCCAGCCTCTCCAGGTCTCTTTGTAGTCCTGCCTGATCCTCATCCGATTTAATTCTCCTCATTAACTTCACATCATCTGCAAACAGAGACACTTCTGAGTCTATCCCTTCCGTCATGTCATTCACATATATGAAAATTAGCACTGGTCCTAAGACTGACCCCTGTGGAACCCCGCTTGTCACAGGCACCCACTGTGATACCTCGTCACGTACCATGACTTGTTGTTGCCTCCCTGTCAGTTATTCTCTGATCCATTTCAATGCCCTTCTTGTTATATGTGCCTGATCCTTTAGCTTTTGCACTAATCTCTTGTGAGGAACTGTGTCGAATGCCTTCTTGCAGTCCAAGAAAATGCAATCTAACCACCCCTCTCCCTCGTGTCTTAGTTCTGTTACCCTGTCCTAAAACTCCAGTAGGTTTGTGACACAGGATTTGCCATCCATGAATCCATGCTGGTTGTCGTTCATAAGCTTGTTCCGTTCTAGGTGTTCCACCACTCTCCTCCTAATAATCTTCTCCATGACTTTGTATACTGTACACGTCAGTAACATTGGTCTATAGTTTAGTGCCTCGTTTCTGTCTCCTTTCTCAAAAATGGGAACTACATTTGCCGTCTTCCATACCTCAGGTAGTTGTCCAGTTTCAATGGATGTGTTGAAGATTGTGGTTAGTGGCACACACAGCGTCTCTGCTCCCTCTCTAAGGACCCACGGAGATGTTGTCCGGTCCCACCGCCTTTGAGGTATCAAGGTCACTGAGCAACTTCTTCACCTCCTCCTTTGTTGTGTGTATTTCATCCAACACTTGTTGGTATATCACTTGTTGGTGCACCCTTCTGTTCTGACTTCCAGGAGTCCTTTCTGTCTCCACTGTAAATACTTCCTTAAATCTCATGTTGAGGTTCTCACATACTTCTTGGTCGTTTCTTGTGAGCTCCCCATCTTCTTTCCTTAGTCTGATTACCTGGTCCTTGACTATTGTCTTCCTAATGATATGTCTATACAACAGCTTGAGTCAGACTTGACTTTTCATGCTATGTCGTTTTCGTACTGTCGCTGGGCCTCCCTCCTTTTCTGTTCATTCTCGTTTCTGGCTCTTCGACTGATCTCTTTATTTTTCTGGGTCCTTTGTCTTCTGTACTTTTTCCATTCTCTAGTCCACTTAGTTTTTGCCTCCCTACATCTTTGGATAAACGAAGGGCTCGTTCTGGTCTTCCCATTATTTCTGTTGCCATTGGGAACAAACCTTTCCTCTACCTTCTTGTATTTTGATGTTACGTAGTCCATCATTTCGTTTACTGACTTTCCTAGCAATTATCTTTCCCACTGAACCTCCTGCAGGAAGTTCCTCATACCTATGTAGTCCCCTCTTTTGTAGTTTGACTTTTCCCATCCTACTCCTGTTACCCTTTCCACTTGTAACTCTAATATGTATTCAAAGCTTAGAACCACATGATCACTTTCTCCAAGAGGCCTTTCATATGTGATATCCTCAATGTTCGAGCTTCTCAGGGTGAACACGAGGTCTAGTCTTGCTGGTATGTATGTGTGTGTGTAATTACGCAGTTGAATTAGTTTCTGGGCCCCCTTTTACAATTCAATTACTGCAAATATGTTCGTCATTATTTGCGTTTGAGCCTTTATATGGAATCTACCTCTTGTGCTTTCAGCCTTCAAGGAGGTGCCATGAAGCTGGTGAAGAGTTCTTGATGAAGAATGGAACTATCTGTCTTTTCTTCGGATTAAAACCGATTACTTCACACCGCCACATACGTATTACGTAAGTGTCGTTTGATCATTCCTGGACACCATCGAGGACGTCTTAGATCCTCCCACTGTCCTCTTCTGTATGTATTCTTTTCATAGTTTAGATATCACAGACAAACATAGATATATTTAAGCAATGTTATTCACGTTATAAGTATCATAATATTGATTAATACAACCCAAACAAGGTGATGAACACATGTGCAGCACCTGGCCATATGTGTCACATGTGTCTTACTTACCCACACTGGCAGGTGTGTCACATGTGTCTTACTTACCCACACTGGCAAGTGTGTCACATGAGTCTTACCCATACTGGCAAGTGTGTCACATGTGGCATACTTACCCACACTGGCAGGTGTGTCACATGTGTCTTACTTACCCACACTAGCAAGTGTGTCACATGTGTTTTACCCACACTGACAAGTGTGTCACATGTGTCTTACTTACCCACACTGGCAAGTGTGTCACATGTGTCTTACTTACCCACACTGGCAAGTGTGTCACATATGTCTTACCCACACTGGCAAGTGTGTCTCATGTGTCTTACTTACCCACACTGGCAAGTGTGTCACATGTGTCTTACTCACACTGGCAAGTGTGTCACATGTGTCTTACCCACATTGGCAAGTTTGTCACATGTGTCTTACCCACACTGGCAAGTGTGTCACATGTGTCTTACCCACATTGGCAAGTTTGTCACATGTGTCTTATCGACATTGGAGAGTGTGTCACATGTGTCTTACCCACACTGGCAAGTGTGTCACATGTGTCTTACCCACACTGGCAAGTGTGTCACATGTGTCTTACCCACACTGGCAAGTGTGTCACATGTGTCTTACCCACACTGGCAGGTCACGAAATCTTAATAACACGATTATACTGACCTGTGAGCTTTATGACTCACTTGTCATAGGTTCAAACTCCCACTTGTTCCATGTTCTGGCTACAGACACTTGTTCCATGTTCTGGCTACAGACACTTGTTCCATGTTCTGGCTACAGACACTTGTTCCTTGTTCTAGCTACAGACACTTGTTCCATGTTCTGGCTACAGACACTTGTTCCATGTTCTGGCTACATACACTTGTTCTATGTTCTGGCTACAAACACTTGTTCCATGTTCTGGCTACAGACACTTGTTCCTTGTTCTGGCTATAGACACTTGTTCCATGTTCAGGCTACAGACACTTGTTCCATTTTCTGGCTACAGACACTTGTTCTATGTTCTGGATACAGACACTTGTTCCATGTTCTGGCTACAGACATTTGTTCTATGTTCTGGCTACACACACTTGTTCCATGTTCTGGCTACAGACACTTGTTCCTTGTTCTGGCTACAGACACTTGTTCCATGTACTGGCTACAGACACTTGTTCCTTGTTCTGGCTACAGACACTTATTCCTTGTTCTGGCTACAGACACTTGTTCCTTGTTCTGGCTACAGACACTTGTTCTTTGTTCTGGCTACAGACACTTGTTCCTTGTTCTGGCTACATACACTTGTTCTTTGTTCTAACTACAGACACATGCTCATTGTTCTGGCTACAGACACTTGTTCTTTGTTCTGGCTACAGACACTTGTTCTTTGTTCTGGCTACACACACTTGTTCTTTGTTCTGGCTACAGACACTTGTTCTTTGTTCTGGCTACAGACACTTGTTCTTTGTTCTGGCTACAGACACTTGTTCTTTGTTCTGGCTACAGACACTTGTTCCATGTTCTGGCTACAGACACTTGTTCCTTGTTCTGGCTACAGACACTTGTTCCATGTTCTGGCTACATACACTTGTTCTATGTTCTGGCTACAAACACTTGTTCCATGTTCTGGCTACAGACAATTGTTCCTTGTTCTGGCTATAGACACTTGTTCCATGTTCAGGCTACAGACACTTGTTCCATTTTCTGGCTACAGACACTTGTTCTATGTTCTGGATACAGACACTTGTTCCATGTTCTGGCTACAGACATTTGTTCTATGTTCTGGCTACACACACTTGTTCCATGTTCTGGCTACAGACACTTGTTCCTTGTTCTGGGTACAGACACTTGTTCCATGTACTGGCTACAGACACTTGTTCCTTGTTCTGGCTACAGACACTTGTTCCATGTACTGGCTACAGACACTTGTTCCTTGTTCTGGCTACAGACACTTATTCCTTGTTCTGGCTACAGACACTTGTTCCTTGTTCTGGCTACAGACACTTGTTCTTTGTTCTGGCTACAGACACTTGTTCCTTGTTCTGGCTACAGACACTTGTTCTTTGTTCAGGCTACAGACACTTGTTCTTTGTTCTGGCTACAGACACTTGTTCTTTGTTCTGGCTACAGACACTTGTACTTTGTTCTGGCTACAGACACTTGTTCTTTGTTCTGGCTACAGACACTTGTTCTTTGTTCTGGCTACAGACACTTGTTCTTTGTTCTGGCTAGATACACTTGTTCTTTGTTCTGCCTACAGACACTTGTGCAGAACAAATTTGTGAGTACTGGTGAGCTGTTGTATTAATAACCTTCAGTTAGTGGTTATAATGAAGGCTTGTTGTTCGACATGTGTTTGTTCTACACTATTGTCAGCGGTACGTCACTTGAACCGTCACTATGAACCTCGTAAATTACACACTTTCTTCCTGAAACTGTTACCTCGACGTTGACTAGATTATCCAGGTATTACTTTGTTATGGCAAGGTCAATGCATAGCTGGTTACTAAGATTAATTATAAATATATATTTATGTCACCATTAGTTTATACACTTTTACCTCTCTCTTACTTGCTGTTGCCATTTTCTTCTTGTCCCATCTACCTTTTACTCTAACTGTAGCTACAACCAAATAATGATCCGATATATCCGTTGCCCCTCTATAAACATGTACATCCTGAAGCCTACTCATCAACCTTTTATCCACCAATACATAATCCAACAAACTACTTTCCTTACGTGCTATATCATACCTTGTATATTTATTTATCCTCTTTTTCATAAAATATGTATTACTTATTTTCAAACCTCTTTCTACACATAGCTCAATTAATGGTTCCCCATTTACATTTACCCCTGGCACCCCAAATTTACCTACTACTCCCTCCACAACATTTTTACCCACTTTAGCATTAAGATCCCCAACCACAATTACTCTCTCACTTGGTTCAAAACTCCCCACACACTCACTTAACATTTCCCAAAATCTCTCTCTCTCCTCTACACTTCTCTCTTCTCCAGGTGCATAAACACTTACTATAACCCACTTTTCACATTAAACCTTTATTTTACTCCACATAATCCTTGAATTTATACATTTATATTCCTTCTTTACCTGCCATAACTGATTATTCAACATTATTGCCACTCCTTCTTTATCTCTAACTCTGTTTGAAACCCCCTTCAGCTTTGTCTCACTTAAAGCCAGGACATCCAGCTTCTTTTCATTCATAACATCTACAATCATCTCTTTCTTATCATTCGCACAACATCCACGCACATTCAAACATCCCACTTTGACGGTTTTCTTCTTTTTCTTTTTAGTAAGCTATACAGGAAAAGGGGTTACTAGCCCATTGTTCCCGGCATTTTAGTTGACTTTTACAACACGTATGGCTTACGGAGGAAAGATTCTTATTCCACTTCCCCATGGATATGAAAAGAAAAGCAATAAGAACAAGAACTATTAAGATAAAATCAAAGAAAACTCAGATGAGTGTGTATACATAAACGTGTACATGTATGTGTAGCGTGACCTAAGTGTAAGTAGAAGTTAGGGTGAGATATAAGCACCTATTGGCAGAAAGGTAGACTAGAGGAAGTATGAGTAGTGGGGGGGGGTTGAAGAGAGTTGGGATAGTTTTAAAAATGCAGTATTAGAATGTGGGGCAGAAGTTTGTGGCTATAGGAGGGTGGGTGCAGGAGGAAAGAGAAGTGAGTGGTGGAATGAAGAAGTAAAGGGTGTGATAAAAGAGAAAAAGGTAGCTTATGAGAGGTTTTTACAAAACAGAAGTGTTAATAGAAGAGCAGAGTATATGGAGAGTAAAAGAAATGTGAAGAGAGTGGTGAGTGCAAAAGAAGAGAGGATGAAAGAATGGGAGAGGCTCTGTCAAGAAATTTTTGCTGAAAACAAGAAATTTTTTTGGAGTGAGATAAACAAGGTAAGAAAGCCTAGGGAACGAATGGATTTGTCAGTTAAAAAAAGAGTAGGGAAGTTAGTAGATGGGGAGCTGGAGGTATTGGGTAGATGGCGGGAATATTTTGAGGAACTTTTAAATGTTGATGAAAAAAGGGAGGCTGTAATTTCCTGTACTGGCCAGGGAGGTACAACATCGTTTAGGAGTGAAGAAGAGCAGGATGTGAGTGTGGGGGAGGTGCGTGAGGCATTACGTAGAATGAAAGGGGTAAAGCAGCTGGAACTGACGGGATCATGACATAAATGTTAGAAGCAGGGGGAGGATATAGTGCTGGAATGGTTGGTATTTTTGTTTAATAAATGTATGAAAGAGGGGAAGGTACCTAGGGATTGCCAGAGAGCAAGTATAGTTCCTTTATATAAAGGGAAGGGCGATAAAAGAGACTGTAAAAATTTTAGGGGGATAAGTTTACTGAGTATACCAGGTAAAGTGTATTACAGGGTTATTATTGAAAGAATTAGAGGTAAGACAGAGAGTAGAATTGCAGATGAGCAAGGAGGCTTGAGAGTGGGTAGGGGATGTGTAGATCAAGTGTTTACAGTGAAGCATATATGTGAACAGTATTTAGATAAAGGTAGAGGTTTTCATTGCATTTATGGATTTAGAAAAGGCATATGATAGAGTGGATAGGGGAGCAATGTGGCAAATGTTGCAAGTGTATTGAATAGGTAGTAAGTTACTGAAGGCTTTAAAGAGTTTTTATGAGGATAGTGAGGCTCAGGTTAAGGTGTGTAGGAGACAGGGAGATTACTTCCCAGTAAAAGTAGGTCTTAGACAGGGATGTGTAATGTCACCATGGTTGTTTAATATATTTATAGATGGGGTTGTAAAAAAAGTAAATGCTAGGGTGTTGGGGAGAGGGGTGGGATTAAATTATATGGAATTAAATGCAAAATGGGAGTTGACACAGTTACTTTTTGCTGATGATACTGTGCTTATGGGAGATTCTAAAGAAAAGTTGTAAAGGTTAGTGGACGAGATTGGGAGAGTCTGTAAAGGTAGAAAGTTGAAAGTGAACATAGATAAGAGTAAGGTGATAAGGGTATCAAATGATTTAAATAAAGAAAAATTGGATATCACATTGGAGAGAGGGATTATGGAAGAAGTAAATGTTTTCAGATATTTGGGAGTTGACGTGTCAGCAGATGGGTTTATGAAGGATGAGGTTAACCATAGAATTGATGAAGAAAAAAAGGTGAGTGGTGCGTTGAGGTATCTGTTGAGACAAAAAACGTTATCCATGGAGGCAAAGAAGGGAATGTACGAAATTATAGTAGTACCAACACTCTTATATGGGTGTGAAGCATGGGTTGCAAATGCTGCAGCGAGGAGGAGGAGGCTGGAGGCAGTGGAGATGTCCTGTCTAAGGGCAATGTGTGGTGTAAATATTATGCATAAAATTCGGAATGTGGAAATTAGGAGAAGTGTGGAGTTACTAAAAGTATTTGTCAGAGGGCTGAAGAGGGGTTGTTGAGGTGGTTTGATCATTTAGAGAGAATGGATAAAAGTAGAATGACTTGGAGAGCGTATAAATCTGTAGGGGAAGGAAGGCGTGGTAGGGGTAGTCCTAGAAAAGGTTGGAGGGAGGGGGTAAAGGAGGTTTTGTGGGCGAGGGGCTTGGACTTCCAGCAAGCATGTGTGAGCGTGTTAGATAGGAGTGAATGGAGACGAATGGTTTTTGGGACCTGACGAGCTGTTGGAGTGTGAGCAGGGTAACATTCTGTGAAGGGATTCAGGGAAACCAGTTAATTGATTTAGTTGGACTTGAGTCCTGGAAATGGGAAGTACAATGCCTGCACTTTAAAGGAGGGGTCTGGGATAGTGACAGCTGGGAGGGACTTATTTTCAGCTGTCGTATCTGAGCGCCTCTGCAAAGACAGTGATTATGTATGAGTGAGGTGAAAGTGTTGAATGATGATGAAAGTATTTTCTTTTTTGGGATTTTCTTTCTTTTTGGGTCACCCTGCCTCGGTGGGAGACGACCGACTTGTTGAAAAAAAAAATTGTCACTTTTCAGGTAACAGTCAGAGTGTCAGCGAGATGAGGTGGACAGTTAATGAGGTGAGGTATGAGTTGTCACTCACTGGACATGAGTCATAAGTTTTTATTTAAGTTTTGAAGCATAAACACTAATGATATATAACTATAACAAACTTTCTAACACAACCAATTCTCTGGGTAAATATATATTTGTGAGACTCATTTTGTTAGTCACTGGACAAAAACCAAATGCACATTCCCAGTTGACTTACGGGTTAGTCATGTTAATAATCATCTTTGACACACACTGTCGCAGTCGTCGCTTCTTACATTTTCTTAAACTTCAACACCAAGATTCAACAGTTGTGTCTCTCAGTACATATATACTGAGATGTGTGTCACTCGGTGTTATGTAGACACCAGCACAGTTCTGGCTAATGTTTGGATACCAGCAGAGTTCTGGCTAATGTATGGACACTAGCAGAGTTCTGGCTAATGTATGGACACTAGCAGAGTTCTGGCTAATCTAGGATACCAACAGAATTCTGGTTAATGTTAGGATACCAACAGAGTTCTGACTAATGTGAGGATACCAGCAGAGTTCTGACTAATGTGAGGATACCAGCAGAGTTCTGACTAATATGAGGACACAATCAGAGTTCTGCCTAATGTTAGGATACCAACAGAGTTCTATCTAATGTATGGACACTAGAAGAATTCTGGTTAATGTATGGATACCAGCAGAGTTCTGGCTAATGTATGGATACCAGGAGAGTTTTGGGTAATGTGTGGATACCAGCAGAGCTCTGGGTAATGTGTGGATACCAGCAGAGCTCTGGCTAATGTGTGGATACCAGCAGAGTTCTGGGTAATGTGCAGATACCAGCAGAGTTCTGGCTGCGTATGGATTAATAATTTTAAAGCAAAAAAACAACTTTTTGTGTAGTAATACTTAAGTATTTTATAATAATAATAATAATAATAATAGTAATAATAATAATAATAATAATAATAATAATAATAATAATAATAATAATAATAATAATAATAATAATAATAATAATAATAATAATTAGATTAATAATAATAATAAAAAAAATAATAATAATAATGATAATAATAATTGTATGTTTAGCTTATATTTTCTTGGCATTTGATCCATTTCATGTTAAGAGCTTAGATACCAAATACACACACTCCATAATAAAAATAACAACCATGTATTTTACTGCACATGAAGGAAGGAGTCAAGCAGCTATTATCACGAGCAGGTGCTCCATCATCAGTGCTTCTTGATCAGTGCTTCTTGATCAGTGCTCCATCATCAGTGCTCCATCATCAGTGCTCCTTGATCAGTGCTCCATCATCAGTGCTCCATCATCAGTGCTCCATCATCATTGCTCCATCATCAGTGCTCCATCATCAGTGCTCCATCATCAGTGCCCCTTGATCCGTGCTCCATCATCAGGGCTCCTTGATCAGTGCTCCATCATCAATGCCCCTTGATCAGTGCTCCTCATCAGTGCTCCTTGATCAGTGCTCCATCATCATTGCTCCATCATCAGTGCTCCATCATCATTGCTCCATCATCAGTGCTCCATCATCAGTGCTCCATCATCAGTGCTCCTTGATCAGTGCTCCATCATCATTACTCCATCATCCGTGCCTCTTGATCAGTGCTCCATCATCAGTGCTCCATCATCAGTGCTCCATCATCAGTGCCCCTTGATCCGTGCTCCATCATCAGGGCTCCTTGATCAATGCCCCTTGATCAGTGCTCCATCATCAGTGCTCCATCATCAGTGCTCCTTGATCAGTGCTCCATCATCAGTGCCCCTTGATCAGTGCTCCATCATCAGTGTTCCTTGATCAGTGCTCCATCATCAGTGCTCCTTGATCAGTGCTAAATCATCAATGCCCCTTGATCAGTGCCCCTTGATCAGTGCTCCATCATCAGTGCTCCTTGATCAGTGTTCCATCATCAGTGCTCCTTGATCAGTGCTCCATCATCAGTGCTCCTTCATCAGTGCTCCATATCATGCTCTACATCCTTCCATCAGTGCTCACTCTTATCTGCTCCATCATTGCATCAGCCATCATCATGTCCCATCAGTCCTCGTGCTCCATCATATCTCCTTATCAGTCCTATCAGTGCTCATCAGTGCTCCATCATCAGTGCTCTTGATCAGTGTCCTCATCAGTGCTCCTTATCAGTGCTCCATCATCATGCTCTATCAGTGCTCCATCAGTGCCATCATGCTCCTGATTCTATGCTCCATCACATGCTCATCTCGTCTTCATCATATCTCTTGCCTATCTCCATAAGGCTCCTGATCAGTGCTCCATCATCAATGCCCCTTGATCATTCTCTCATCGTCTCTTATCATCTCCATCATCATGCTCCATCAGTGTTCTAGTGCTCCATCATCATGCTCCATCATGCTCCTATCAGTGTTCTATCGTGCTCCATCATCAGTGTCCTTGATCAG
This sequence comes from Cherax destructor, assembly GCA_009830355.1. NCBI lineage: Eukaryota > Metazoa > Arthropoda > Malacostraca > Decapoda > Parastacidae > Cherax > Cherax destructor. The sequence goes on from WNWK01022806.1 coordinate 28,893, forward strand.
TGCTTCCATCATCATTTCCTTGATCAGTGCTCCATCATCAGTGCTCCTTGATCAGTGCTCCATCATCAGTGCTCCTTGATCAGTGCTCCATCATAGTGCTCCTTGATCAGTGCTCCATCATCAATGCCCTCATCAGTGCTCCTATCAGTGCTCCATCATCGGCCGTTATCATGCTCATATCATCAGTGCTCCATCATAGTTGCTCTGTATCTCCTATCGTGTCATCTGCTCATCATCAGTGCCTATCAGTGCTCCAATCAGTCAAAGCTCCTATCATGCTCCATATCAGTGCTCTCATCAGTGCTCTTGATCAGTCCTCCATCATCCGTGCCTCTTGATCAGTGCTCCATCATCAGTGCTCCTTGATCAGTGCTCATCATCATGCCCTTGCGTGCTCTCATCAGTGCCCTTGATCAGTGTCTCCATCATCAGTGCTCATATCAGTGCTCCATCATCATGCCCTATCAGTGCTCCATCATCATGCCCTTGATCAGTGCTCCATCATCAGTGCTCCTTGATCAGTGCTCCATCATCAGTGCTCCTTGATCAGTGCTCCCCATCATCAGTGCTCCTTGATCAGTGCTCCATCATCATGCCCATCGTGCCTGATCAGTGCTCCATATCAGTGCCCATGATCAGTGCTCCATCATCAGTGCTCCATATCAGTGCTCCATCATCATGCTCCTTGATCAGTGCTCCATCATCAGTTGTCCATTATCAGTGCCCATATCAGTGCTCCATCATTCTCATGTGCTCCTTGATCAGTGTCCATCATCAGTGCTCCTTGATCAGTGCTCCATCATCAGTGCTCCTTATCAGTGCTCCATCATCATGCTCCATCTCATGCTCATCAGTGCCTCCTTGATCAGTGCTCCATCATCCAGTGCTCATGATCAGTGCTCCATCATCAGTGCTCATCATCATTACTCAGTGTCATCAGTGCTCCTTATCAGTGCTCCATCATCAGTGCTCCTATCAGTGTCCATCATCAGTGCTCTTCATGCCATCATCTCATCAGTGCTCCTCATCACTTCTATCAGTGCTCCATCATCAGTGCTCCTTGATCAGTGCTCCATTCATCAGTGCTCCATCATCAGTGCTCCTTGTATCAGTGCTCATCATCAGTGCTCCTATCAGTGCTCCATCATCATGCTCCATATCAGTGCTCCATCATCAGTGCCATCGTGTCATCGTGCTCCTTGGATCAGTGCTCCATCATCATGCTCCTTGATCAGTGCTCCATCATCAGTGCTCCTATCATGCCAGTGTCCATCATGGTCTTGATCAGTGCTCATCATCAGTGCTCCTTGATCAGTGCTCCATCATCATGCTCCATCATCAGTGCTCCTATCAGTGCTCATCATCATTGCTCTGATCAGTGCTCCATCATCAGTGCTCCTATCATGCCCTCATCAGTGCTCCGATCAGTGCTCCATCATCAGTGCTCCTGATCAGTGCTCTAATGCTCAATGCCTTGATCAGTGCCTTGATCAGTGCTCCATCATCATTGTCCTTGATCAGTGTCCATCATCAGTGCTCCTATCAGTGCTCCATCATCAGTGCTCCATCATCAGTCCATATCATGCTCCATATCAGGCCCTTGATCAGTGCTCCATCATCATGCCCCTTGATCATGCTCCATCATCAGTGCTCCATCAGTGCTCCATATCAGTGCTCCTTGATCAGTGCTCATCATCAGTGCTCCTTATCAGTGCTCCATCATATGTCCATCATCAGTGCTCCTATCAGTGCTCATCATCAGTGCTCCATCATGTCTCTATCAGTGTCCTATCATTGCTCATCATCAGTGCTCCTCATCATACTCCTATCAGTGCTCCATATAGTTCCATATCAGTGCCCATCATCAGTGCTCCTATCAGTGCTCCATCATCATGCCTCTTGATCAGTGCTCCTTGATCAGTGCTCCTTATCATCGATTGCCATCATCAGTGCTCCTGATCAGTGCTTCCATCATCAGTGCTCCTTGATCAGTCTCCATCATCATGCTCCATGATCAGTGCTCCATCATCATTGCTCTCATCATCAGTGCTCCATCATCAGTGCTCATCATTCAGTGCTCTCATCAGTGCTCCATCATCAGTGCTCCATCATCATTGCTCTCATAGTGCTCCATCATCAGTGCTCCTTGATCAGTGCTCCATTCTATCAAGTGCTCCTATCAGTGTCCTTGATCAGTGCTCCATCATCAGTGCTCCTATCAGTCCCATCTATCAGTGTCTCCATGATCAGTGCATATGCCTTGATATGTTTCAGTGTCCTTGTCAGTTTTCATGTTCCTTTTTTTATGTCCATCATCGCCCTCATCACCCTTTTTCAGTGCTCCATCATCGGCTCCTTATGTGTCCATCATCGTGCCTTTTTCGTGCTCCCTATCGGTTTTGATTGTGCCCCTATATTGCTCCATCATCATGTCCATCATCAGTGCCATATTTTTCTTGATCAATTTCTCCTCATCATTTCTCCTATCAGTGCTCCTCATCAGTGCTCCCAAACAGTGCCCTATCTGCTCCATCATCAGCTCCTATCAGTGCCCATCATCAGGGGCCCCTTTATGTGCTCCATCATCAAATTGCTCCTTATCTGCTCCTCATCATCCCCTTGATCGTGCTCCCTCTATTTTCCCTTTATCACCCCTCTCAATTGCCCCTTGACAGTTCTCCCCCATCAGGTTTTCCTTTATCATTGCTCATCTCATTTCTCCCTCAGTTCCATCATCATTTCTGTGTCCATTCAGGCTCCTTCAGTGCCCCCATCTGCCCCATCAGGCCCTTTCAGTGTCCATCATCAGCCCCTTATCCGTGCTCCTCATCATGCCCTTGATCAGTGTCCTTATCAGTGCCCCTTTATAGTGCTCCATCATCATGTTCCATCAGTGTCCCTTCAGTGCCCATCAGTGTTTCCCTCATCTCTCCAATTTATGCCTTATCAGTGCCCCTTATCTGCTATCGTCTTATCGGCCCGTCATCTCCATCTCTGCCCCCTTTATCGTGCCCCCATCAGTGCTCCTTTATCAATTTTTATCAGTGTTTTT
>WNWK01022807.1:0-31944 GCA_009830355.1 Cherax destructor
AAACATTCGTAATATTAATAATAATCACTCTTGGGCACATTAAATGTCTTATTTTACGTTAATATAGACATTTTCATTAATTCATCTATGATATTTTCTTCAAAATTATTTAAAAAACACGTTACATAGCATATAAACATGATACATACACCCACAGGATAAAAATTGACAAATATGATATTTGTTCACCAAGCGACTTAGTAGGTGTCGGAAGAATTAAGTTTTCTCTAGTCAAACACTGAGGGATAACTGTAGAAAAATATTCCTTTCATATTCCTTCACTCTATATTTAGCTATTCACTACCCTTGTGGGTTTAGCGCTTCTTTTTTATTATGATAATGATAATACTACTATCATTAACTCTAAAAATAGTTTGTTGCATGAGAATGGGAGTGTTGCTGTTTGTTTATTTTGTACTAATTTGTACAACTTGTACACAATGTAAGAGTATTTGTATTGTGAGGTAATTATTATTATTATTTTGAGGTAAACGTTTCACAAACTCTTACAAACGTATGTGAATGAACTAAAAGTGGACACGTATTAATCGCATTCATTTCGCCTGACCGAGTGATAGCCCACTACCTGTTCAGTTTTTTTTTTTACCTTGTCTGAACTCCGTATCTCGTTCTCTCTCTCGTTTACTCTTTCGTTAACTAGTTGGCTCTCATTGACTATGGCGTCTAAGCTTAGTTGTGATAAAAAGAGGAGTCGTAAGCCTCTTACTTTAAGTGCCAAGTTAGAAATGATTAAACTCAGTGAACTGACTTTTTTGGGTTATCCTAGGTTATCTACGCATATTCTGCTATGTATGATAATCTATGTAACTGTATTTGTGTATACCTGAATAAACTTACTAACAAGGTATATGTTGATCGCTGAGATAGCCATCAAATACAGTTACATATAGCAGCATATGTGTAGAACCAGGATAACCAAGAGTGTCAGCTAACATTCTTGCTCTGACTTTTTTGGGTTATCCTGGGTTCTCTACACATATGCTGCTATGTATGATGATCTATGTAACTGTATTTGTGTATACCTGAATACACTTACTTACTTACTTGCTAGGAGCAAATGCTGCTGGGGATTGCAAGTTAAAACCTATGATAATTTATCACTCAGAATTCTAGGGCCCTAAAGACCTATGCAAAAGGTAGCCTCCCTGTTTATTATAAATCCAATTCGAAAGTTTGGATGACTACTGATCTTTTCTTAAATTGGTTCACAGACTATTTTAAGCCTACAGTTGAGGCTTACTGCAAGGAAAAGAAAATTTCTTTTAATGTTTTACTTGTTTTAGAAAATACCCTGCCTCTCACCTCTCACACATCAATGTTAATACTTTAAGGTAAGTAATAAGTGTACTCTGTGTGTATCTTACTTTTTATTGTGTTTTTTAATGCCTAGTGCTATTGCTAACTTAATATAAGTTAGTGTAAGCTTGTTGTCTGGCATTTATATGCATTTAGAAGTGGAAAAAAATGGAGTTCTGCTTTTCGGCGATGTCTGCTTTAAGGCACTAGCCTGGAACCTAACCTGCCGTATAAGTGGGGCCCTACTGTAGTAATAAAGAATTTTTTGTATTGTTGGTTAGTGTAAACAAGTTTTGTAAACAATATAATGATAATAATGTTTGTGAGGTTATTGTGTTGCATACAACGAGTGTACAGTGGACCCCAGAGTAACGTAAAAACTTCACTCCAGAAGCCTGCTCAAGTGCCATTACCGAACGAATTTACTCCCTTAAGGAATAATGTCACATAGGTTAGTCTATTTCAGACCCCCAAAAATACACTTCCACAAGCACTTACAATATTATACTTACATAATTGTATGATTTCCGGGGTGTTCGTTACTCGGGGTCCACTGTATATATGTACATTGCACCTTACTTTGGTCTCACAGGCCACATAAGTTACATAAAAAAATAAAATAGTGAAAAAAAACAAGAAATCTATGAATGGTAGTAAACAAAAGTTTACTGAGTGAGCGGCATTCACCGCTGTTGCCATACGCGGCTCATTTTCTGCCAACTTTACGCCTCCATATCTCGGTAAGTACTGATCGCAAAAAAAATTTTTTTTAGGATAAAAACAATCAGAAAAATAATTTTAACATTTTGATAAAAAAAAATTTTTTTTTTTTTTTTTAAATATTTCCCGACATAGAATGACAGTTTCAGAAAGAGGCCTCCGACAGTCAAAGGGTTAAGACTACAAATATTTTAAAGTAAGTAATGAATGTACTGTGGCAGTAAAAGACAAAGAAGGGAAGTAACCCCGGAAAAGGACTTGGTACCTGAAGTCTATGGAAGGGAATTCCCCTTCTAAACAATTATTTACTTATATTTTATAAATACCTTCTACCATTAGCCAATTTCAGTCATTTTATTTACTTAAAATTTGATCAAAACTACTTTTAATATTAGTCAAAACAATTTTTACTATTAGTTCAATAGCTCTTTGCATTCATTGACCTCTTATTGCCTTTCATAAACTAAAAGTTTCAACCAGTGCAATACTGAATCAAAAATTTTTTTTTTTCTCCATATCAATTTAATACTAGTCATTGAAGTTATTCTAACCATTCATTAGACAGTGAAATTAGTATATCATTAACATTATTCAAATATCCTATATCACCGTGAAAAATTCCTGTAAACACTTGCACATAATTTGTATTAATCCATTAGCAAGTAAGACTTTTTTCTAAAACCATATCATTAAGTTTAGCATAATCCATTGTTCTCAAGTCTAGTTATAGAATCACACTAAATCCTATGATTACAGGCATTGATCCTGATATCAACCTATTATTAAATGACTTACATGACTCCAACAGCAACTGTAACTATTACACAGCAGATCAAGCAAAGACATTACTCAGAGCCAACAAAAACTTAACTATCTTCAATTACAATGTTAGATCTTTGAGCAAACATTATGATGACCTCACAGCACTACACTTGTACTCCAATCCCTACAGACCAATATGTCAATCATCACACTCACTGAGACCTGGCTGAAGCCTGATACTACAGGTGTCTATGCCATCCCAGGTTACACAGCCATTCACAACTGTAGGACAGACCAGCGAGGGGGTGGCACAGCAATATATTATACAGATCAACTCGAATGTATCAAAAACTCTTGCACAAGGGATGAACATGGAGAATATATTATAGCTACATTTAAATCAAAAGACCTGCAAAAACCCCTCACAGTGATAAACATCTACAGATTACCACAGTCAAACATCCACCACTTTAGTGAAAAACTAGGAAACCTGATAATCGATTCACGCCTTAACAAAGATCATTTGCTGCTCACAGGAGATTTCAACATAAATCTCCTACATGGCCAGGACCCACAGGTAACTGAATTCACAAACACTATGAGCAACTGCTTATTACTACCAACAATATCAAAACCTACAAGAATCTCTGAGAATAGTACCTCGTTACTAGACCACATCTGGACTAACACTATAGCCCCTCTAAAATCAGGCATCATCACAGACAACACCACAGACGACTATCCGACCTTTCTCATAACTAATCTTGGTAAATTGCCCCTAGATATTACAAAAGTTACCTTCAGACTACATAATGAGTCAGCTGTAAATAACTTTATAACAGCCATGATTAACATTGACTGGCATAATGAGTTAGAAACATATACAGATACTAATGAATGCATCAAGAATTTCCTTAACAAAACCCACCACCTCTATAACAAACATTGCCCTAAAAAAACTAAACAGATCACAGCTAAGAGACTTAACAATCCCTGGCTAACACCCAGCATCCTTAAATCCATTAACAAAAGGCACCAATATGAAAAACAATACAGAAGGGGTCTAATAACGAGAGAACAATCCAAACGCTACTCATCAACCCTTACCAGCCTGATAAGGAGATCAAAAAAATTGTATTATGAGAACAGACTCCAGAACATAAAGGTGATATGAAAAGACCTGGAAGACCCTATCTGCAATTCTAGGAAATAATAAGATAGCGAAAAACAACACCATCAAATTATCAAGAGCAGATGAACCCCTACTCTCACCTACTGAGACAGCAAACAGACTTAATGTTTTCTTCTCCACCATAGGAAAGAATCTAGCGAGTAAAATCCCAAGCTCAAACATCCGTCCAACAGACTACCCTAATATGCTATTCCTAGCTCCTACCAACCCCATTGAAGTCTCGCTCATAATCAACACCCTTAAAAACAAGGCAGGAGACATAAACAGCCTACCAACTTTTATGTACAAAAAGCTTCACAGGTACTGTCACCAATTATAGCAACACTATTTAATAAATCCATTGAAGCCTCTACCTTTCCATCAATTCTCAAAATAGCTAGGGTCACCCCGATCCACAAAGGAGGTGATCAAACAGACCTGAATAATTATAGACCAATTTCTAATTTACCATTGCTTTCTAAAATCTTCGAAAAATTAATTCATAGACAAATCTATTCCTACCTCGTCTCACACAATGTACTCAACCCCTGTCAATTTGGATTCAGGACAAACAAGAGCACAAACGATGCTATTACGCACATGTTGGAGTTGATATATACAGCACTTGAGAAAAAGAAGTCCCACTGGGAATCTTCATTGATCTCCGCAAAGCTTTTGATACAGTCGACCATGATTTACTGCTCACAAAATTAGCACACTATGGTATAAGGGGCACCCACTCAACTACCTAAAATCATACCTCACCAAAGAAGCCAATACGTGTACACAAATGGAGTGAACTCTTCCACACAACCAATTACAGTCGGAGTCCCTCAAGGAAGTGTCCTGGGGCCACTCCTATTCCTCATTTACATAAATGACCTACCGAATGCATCACAACTACTCAAACCCATTTTATTTGCAGATGACACAACATATGTCTTCTCTCACCCAAATCCAGTTATACTGGTCCAACACTGTTAATGCCGAATTACAGAAAATATCAACATGGATGACGACTAACAAGCTTACTCTCAATACTGACAAGACCTACTTCATACAGTTTGGAAGCAAAGCCACAAATGTTCCACTTAACATAACACTTAATGGTACACCCATCACTAGACTCACAGAGGGAAAATTCCTAGGAATCCACCTTGACAGTAGCCTTAAATTCCAAACACATATACAACAAATTTCCAAGAAAATCTCGAAGACAGTAGGCATATTATCAAAGATACGCTATTATGTACCTCAATATGCTCTCCTTGCACTATATCATTCACTTATCTACCCGTATCTCACCTATGGAATCTGTGCATGGGGATCAACAACGTTAAATCACCTTAGACCACTCATAACACAACAAAAGGCCGCAGTCAGAATGATAACAAATTCCCACTCTAGACAGCATACTCCACCAATATTCAAAAGCCTCAAACTACTCACCGTAAAGAACATTCATACTTACTCTTGTGCCTACTACATATATAAAACTTTACACTCTAATATAAACCCTCTGCTCAAAACTCTCCTCACCAACTTTAATAGGACCCATGACCACAACATACGACACAGATCACTTTTTGATATACCCCGTGTTCATATCAACCTATGTAAAAATTCTATGCACATAAAGGGCCCCAGAATCTGGAATTCATTACCAGTAAATATTAAGATAATCTTGTCTGAAAATCAATTTAAGACTCAACTCAAAAACCACCTACTCACCCAAACCTAAATGATCATACTATAAACTACTTTGAAAAATGCTCATTGTTACTTTCCTATACGATAATCTCAATTTTTAATAATATGTTACTATTATGTTACCCCCTACTCATATTATAAGTTAATGTCAAAAATGCTCAATGTTATTTTCCTTAAGATTATCTCAATTCCATATTATCATTCTAATCTTAACACCTGTAACAATCTAAGATCTAATATCATTATATAATAATTTAAACAGTAAAATTTCATCATATTGTAATTTTGAAAATAATTTTTAACTAGAATAAACTCAATAAATTTCTCTAATATTAAGTACAGGGGTACCTCGACTTACGTTGTTATCATCTTACGTTATATTCGATATCCGTTACTTATAACGTAAGAAATTTGAATGCGACATCCGTTGATTGATTCGTCTTACGACTTTCGTACCGGACCTGTCTGCTTGGAGCCCAGCTGAGCGCGCACTCCAGGGAGCGTCAGTGTGCTATTGTTTACAAGCGAGAGCGACCACCCACCCACACCCACGCATTCATACCAGTATATTGTCATTATTCCACTGTTTTTAGTGCTTGCAACTGCTAAATAAGCTACCATGGGTCCAAGGAAAGATCCTAGTGCTAAGCCTGTGGCAAAGAGGAACAGAAATATATGTACGATAGAAGTGAAGAAGGAGATAATAGAAAAATATGAAAGTGGAGTGCGTATCAGTGAGCTGGCCAGGCTGTATGGTAAACCCTATTCTACCATCTCTACCATTGTGGATAAGAAATATTTAAGTAAAATCAAGGAAGCTGTTGTTGCAAAAGGTGCATCTGTGATCACAAAACACAGACCACAAGTGCTGGAAAATGTGGAAAGGTTGTTGTTGGTGTGGATCAACGAGAAACAGTTAGCAGGAGATACTGTTTCGGTGGGAATAATATGTGAAAAAGCAAGGCAGTTGCATGATGATCTCCTTAAGAAAATGCCTGCAACGAGTGAAGTGAGCGAATTTAAAGCCAGCAGAGGCTGGTTTCAAAAATTTAAGAAGCGTACTGGCATACATAGTGTTGTGAGGCATGGTGAGGGAGCCAGTTGTGACAAAAGTGCGGCTGAAAAATATGTGCCTGAATTCCAGGAGTACATAGAGGCTGAACAATTCCTCCCCCAACAAGTGTTTAATTGTGATGAAACAGGCCTGTTTTGGAAGAAAATGCCCAACAGGACCTACATTACTCAGGAGGAAAAGGCACAGCCAGGACATAAGCCTATGAAAGACAGGCTAACTTTGATGCTTTGTGCCAATGCCAGTGGTGATTGCAAAGTGAAGCCTTTACTAGTGTATCTTTTGAAAATCCCCGAGTGTTTGGCAGATGCGGTGTCAGCAAGTCTAACTTGTGTGTGATGTGGAAGTCTAACAAAAAGGCTTGGGTCACAAAGGACATTTTCTTAGATTGGTTCAATGAATTGTTTGGCCCCAGTGTGAAGAAATATCTATTGGACAATAATTTGACACTTAAGTGCCTCCTGATAATGGACAATGCTCCTTGTCATCCTCCAAACTTGGTAGAGAAAATTGTGGAGGAGTTTAAATTCATCAAAGTGAAGTTCTTGCCCCCTAATACCACTCCTCTCCTCCAGCCCATGGACCAGCAGGTCATTTCCAACTTTAAAAACTCTATACCAAAGCAATGTTTCAAAAGTGCTTTGATGTGACCACAGACATGAACATAACCCTAAGAGAATTTTGGAAAAACATTTCCATATGCTGCATTGTGTACACCTTATAGGTAAGGCTTGGGAGGGAGTGACTACCAGGACTTTTAACTCTGCCTGGAGAAAATTGTGGCCAGACTGTGTCCTAGAGAGGGATTTTGAAGGTTTTGGGGCTGAGCCTCAGAACCCTGAGCCTGAGCCTGTTTTGGAAGAAATTGTGGAATTGGGCAAGTCTTTGGGGTTAGAGGTGAGTGGTGAGGATGTGGAACAGTTGGTGGAGGAGCACAAGGAAGAGCTAACCACTGAAGATCTGCAAGAGCTTCAACAGCAACTGGAACAAGAGAGCAGAGGTCAGGACAATGGTTCAGAGGAGGAGGAGGAGGTGGAACAAAAATGGAAGAATGTGCCTTCTTCAAGGATTAAGGACATTTGTGGAATGTGGAGCAAGGTGCAAGCATTTATGGATGAATATCACCCTAACCATGCTGTTGCAGGCCGTGCTGGCAACCTGTACAATGACACTGTGGTGTCCCACTTCAGGGATGTTTTAAAGAATCGCCAGACACAGAGCTCCCTGGACAAATTTGTTGTTAGAAAGAGGTCCAGTGACTCTCAAGCTGGTCCTAGTGGCATTCAAAGAAAAAGGCCAGTAACCCCAGAAAAGGACTTGGTACCTGCAGTGTTAATGGAAGGGGATTCCCCTTCCAAACACTAGCATACTACTCCACCTTCTCCCCTCCTCACGTCCTCCACACATCAACAACTCTTCAATAAATGTAAGTGACATGTTATTGTACAATATTTGCATGTGTATTTATGTATTCTTTATTAAATTATTTATTATTTAATGTCCAAAAGTTCTAAAAAATATTTTATTTAACTACTTTTGGAAGTCTTGGACAGATTAAATTTATTTCCATTATTTCTTATGGGGAAAATTGATTCGTGTTACGATTGTTTCGTCTTAAGAAATGCCCTCTCTGACGGATTAAAATCGTAAGTCGAGGTACCACTGTACATAGTTTTTAAGGACTAGAATAAGCTGCCCCTAATGCCATGGCATGTCAGTGGCTCTCCTTGCACTCAATTTACATTGTAACTTCCGATACCCATGTAATCTGCAATGAAATAATTTTTTTTTTTTTTTTTTTTTTTTTTTTTGTGAGAATAAAAATTCAAAATGGAAAGCAAAAGTAATGTAAGAGGGGCCTGGAGACATGACTAATGAACAGAGATGTTATTTTAGTGCCAGGAATGCCTGCCTTGTTTATTCTGGATCCCATTTTGAAATTTGTGTGAAATTGGCCAAATTGCCATTTTCTGACCATTGGGAAATGGGCGGTTTCTTGTACTCAATCGATAGAAGAAATGGAGTTCTAGCGAAATAGCTATGATTTTAGTGGACTGGAACATTGGAATTGGCCAAAAATAGGGCTCAAAGTGGGCGAAATCGCTGATGCGTAAACACTGTCGAGACCGATAACTTCGCAAGAGCATAATTCCGTAAGTTTTCAATCAAATTTCATACTTTTGGTGTCGTTATGATTGGAAAAAGATTCTTTATCATAAGAATTTTTTTTGTTTTTTTCCAAAAAATTTTTGATCCCGAGAACGAGTTTGGGAGAGAGCCTGTCGACCCCCGAAGGGTTAAAAGAAAAAGAAAGGAAGTAACCCCAGATAAGGACTTGTTACCTGAAGTCTTTATGGAGGGGGATTCCCCTTCCAAATACTAACCCCTTCCCCTGTCCTCCTCCCTATCTTCCAGATGCCAGCAACTCTTTTCAATAAAGGTAAGTAAATGTTATTTATTATTACAGTAGAACGTCATTTAGCACGAGATTATGTTGCACGTTACGGGTATTGCACGATTTATAATTTGCGACACATTATCATCTTACACGACGTAAAGAGGATATTACACGGTTTGGCAGGAGGGGAAAAAATTTTGACCGCGCGGTCGCCCGCGGTGGGTTAAACCAGTGAGTCAGTGGGGGTCCTACTAAGGGTGGCTATGAGCCACATCAAGTGTTTAATGCTGAAGAGACAAGTGTTTTCTGGAAGAAAATGCCAACAGGAACTTATATCAGTCAGCAAGAGAAAAGTGCACCAGGCTTCAAGACAGCAAAGGATCACTTCACCTTGCTCCTTTTCGGTAATGCATCAGGTGATTTCAAGTGTAAGCCCCTGGTTATTTACTGCCTAAGAATCCTCATGCTTTGAGGAAAAGGGAATTTGTTTTTCCTTCCTGCAAACTGTAAGTTTATTCAGATACACGGGGCCAGGAGCTGAGTCTTGACCCCTGCAACCTCAATTACGTGAGTACAGTTACATACATTATCATACATAGCAGCATATGTGTAGAGAACCTAGGATAACCCAAAAAAAGTCAATGGAAATACTAAGTCACTGACTTTTTTGGGTTATCCTAGGTTCTCTACACATATGCTGCTATGTATGATAATCTTCGTAACTGTATCTGTGTATACCTGAATAAACTTACTTACAGTTTGCGGGAAGGAATAACAAATAACCATTCCCACAAGCAGATGCCTTGTTGTGGTTCAGCAGACACCACCCGCCTTCCCCAGCCACCCCGGACCCCACCATCCCAGCATTCGTATGTATTTCATACGCGTCAAAAAGTCCGGCTATAAGCCAGCTGTTTGTGAAGAATAAGAGAGTGAATTTTGTTTTGATCTTGAATTAACGAAGAAAACAAAGATATTAGACAAGACATAACCCGTGGCCGTAATGAAGTGTTACTTTGTACACATAAAAAGATGTAAACATAAGTTTGTGTGACTGACTGACTTACTGACTGACTGACTGACTGACTTGACTGACTGACTGACTGACTGACTGAATGAATGAATGAACGACTGACTGACTGACTTGACTGACTGACTTGACTGACTGACTGACTGACTTACTTACTGACTGACTTACTTACTGACTGACTGACTTGACTGACTTGACTGACTGACTTACTTGACTGACTGACTTGACTGACTGACTTGACTGACTGACTGACTTGACTGACTTACTGAATGACTTGACTGACTGACTGAATGACTTGACTGACTGACTGAATGACTTGACTGACTTACTGAATGACTTGACTGACTTACTGAATGATTTGACTGACTTACTGAATGACTTGACTGACTTACTGAATGACTTGACTGACTTACTGAATGACTTGACTGACTTACTGAATGACTTGACTGACTTACTGAATGACTTGACTGACTTACTAAATGACTTGACTGACTTACTAAATGACTTGACTGACTTACTGAATGACTTGACTGACTTACTGAATGACTTGACTGACTTACTGAATGACTTGACTGACTTAGTGAATGACTTGACTGACTTACTGAATGGCTTGACTGACTTACTGAATGGCTTGACTGACTTACTGAATGGCTTGACTGACTTACTGAATGACAGACTGACTGGCTTACTGACTTGACTGACTTAAAGTTAGACACTCAGTTCAACCATCGACTTCAGTTCCAGAACCTCTACTATCCACCTCAGCCCATTAGGGCCACAGCATAACTTTCCACTCTTTTCACAATTATCCACAAACACCAGCACCCACAATTTAAGGTAAATACTATTATTTATGTTACATTTGTAGTCTTAACCCTTTCGGGGTCGGTGCCGTACTAGTACATTTTACAAGCAGGGGTTGGTGCCGTACTATTTTTTTTATTAAAACATCGGCCGATTCCCACCAAGGCAGGGTGGCCCGAAAAAGAAAAACTTTCATCATCATTCACTCCATCACTGTCTTGCCAGAAGGGTGCTTTACACTACAGTTATATAACTGCAACATTAACACCCCTCCTTCAGAGTGCCGGCACTGTACTTCCCATCTCCAGAACTCAAGTCCGGCCTGCCGGTTTCCCTGAATCCCTTCATAAATGTTACTTTGCTCACACTCCAACAGCACGTCAAGTATTAAAAACCATATGCCTCCATTCACTCCTATCAAATACGCTCACACATGCTTGCTGGAAGTCCAAGCCCCTCGCACACAAAACTTCCTTTACCCCCTCCCTCCAACCTTTCCTAGGCCGACCCCTACCCCGCCTTCCCTCCACTACAGATTTATACACTCTCGAAGTCACTCTGTCTCGCTTCCATTCTCTCTACATGTCCAAACCATCTCAACAACCCTCCTCAGCTCTCTGAACAATCGTTTTGGTAATCCCGCACCTCCTCCTAATTTCCAAACTCCAAATTCTCTGCATTATATTCACACCACACATTGACCTCAGACATGACATCTCCACTGCCTCCAGCCTTCTCCTCGTTGCAACATTCATCACCCATGCTTCACACCCATATAAGAGCGTTGGTATAACTATACCTCATACATTCCCTCTTTACTTCCATGGACAAAGTTCTTTGTCTCCACAGACTCAAGTGCTCCACTCACCCTTTTCCCCTCATCAATTCTATGATTCACCTCATCCTTCATAGACCCATCCGCCGACATGTCCACTCCCAAATATCTGAATACATTCACCTCCTCCATACTCTCTCCCTCCAATCTGATATCCAATCCTTCGTCACCTAATCTTTTGTTATCCTCATCACCTTACTCTTTCCTATATTCACTTTCAATTTTCTTCTTTACACACCTACCAAATTCATCCACCAACCTCTGCAGCTTCTCTTCAGAATCTCCCAAAAGCACAGTGTCATCAGCAAAAAGCAACTGTGACAACTCCCACTTTGTATTTGCTTCTTTATCTTTTAGCGCAACACCTCTTGCCAAGACCCCGCATTCACTTCTCTTACAACCCCATCTATAAATATATTGAACAACCACGGTGACATCACACATCCTTGTCTAAGGCCCACTTTTACTGGGAAATAGTCCCTTCCCTCCTACACACTCTAACCTGAGCCTCACTATCCTCATAAAAACTCTTCACTGCTTTCAGTAACCTTCCTCCTATTCCATACACCTGCAACATCTGCCACATTGCCCCCTATCTACCCTATCATACGCCTTTTCCAAATCCATAAATGCCACAAAAACATCTTTACCCTTATCCAAATACTGTTCACCTATATGTTTCACTGTAAACACTTGGTCTACACACCCCTACCTTTCCTAAAGCCCCCTTGTTCATCTGCTATCCTGCTTTCTGTTTTACTCATAATTCTTTCAATAATAACTCTACCATACACTTTACCAGGTACACTCAACAGACTTATTCCCCTATAATTTTTGCACTCTCTTTTGTCCCCTTTGCCTTTATACAAAGGAACAATACACGCTCTCTGCCAATCCTTAGGTACCTTACCCTCTTCCATACATTTATTAAATAATAGCACCAACCACTCCAAAATTATATCCCCACCTGCTTTTAACATTTCTATCTTTATCCCATCAATCCCAGCTGCCTTACCCCTTTCATTCTACCCACTGCCTCACGAACTTCCCTACACCCACAACTGGCTCTTCCACACTCCTACAAGATGTTATTCCTCCTTGCCCTACACACGAAATCACAGCTTCCCTGTCTTCATCAACATTTAACAAATCCTCAAAATATTCTCTCCATCTTCCCGATACCTCTAACTCTCCATTTAATAACTCTCCTCTCCTATTTTTAACTGTCAAATCCATTTGTTCTCTAGGCTTCCTCAACTTATTAATCTCATTCCAAAACTTTTTCTTATTTTCAACAAAATTTGCTGATAACATCTCACCCACTTCTCATCTGCTCTCTTTTTTACATTGCTTCACCACTCTTTTAACCTCTCTTTTTCTCTCCATATACTCTTCCCTCCTTGCATCACTTCAACTTTGTAAAAACCTCTCATATGCTAACTTTTCTCCTTACTACTCTCTTTACATCATATTCCACCAATCGCTCCACTTCCCCCCCGCACCCACTCGCCTGTAACCACAAACTTCTGCTGAACACTCTAACACTACATTTTTAAATCTACCCCATACATTTTCGACCCCATTGCCTACACTCTCACTAGCCCATCTATCCTCCAATAGTTGTTTATATCTTACCCTAACTGCCTCCTCTTTTAGTTTATAAACCTTCACCTCCTTTTACTTACTGATTCTATTTTCCTTGTATCCCATCTACCTTTTTCTCCCACTGTAGCTATAACTAAAAAGTGATCTGATATATCTGTAGCCCCTCTATAAACATGTACATCCTGAAGTCTACTCAACAGTCTTTTATCTACCAATACATAGTCCAACAAACTACTGTCATTACCCCTACATCATATCTTGTATACTTATTTATCCTCTTTTCTTAAAATATGTATTACCTATAACTAAACCCCTTTCTATACAAAGTTCAATCAAAGGGCTCCCATTATCATTTAACCTGGTACCCCAAACTTACCTACTCACACTCTCTGCATGTTTCTCCCACTTTAGCATTTAGGTCCCCTACCACAATTACTCTCTCATTTGGTTCAAAAGTTCCTATACATTCGCTAACATCTCCCAAAATCTCTCTCTCTCCTCTACACTCCTCTCTTCTCCAGGTGCATACACGCTTATTATGACCCACTTTTCGCATCCGAACCCTTATTTTAATCCACATAATCCTTGAATTTACACATTTATATTCCCTCTTTTCCTTCCATAACTGATCCTTCAACATTATTGCTACCCTTCCTTAGCTCTAACTCTCTCAGATACTCCTGACTTAATCCCATTTATTTCTCCCCACTGAAACTCGCCTACCCCCTTCAGCTTTGTTTCGTTAGGCCAGGACATCCAACTTTCATTCATAACATCGGCAATCATCTTTTCTTATCATCCGCACTACATCCACGCGTAAATTCTAGCGGCTTCAGATCGGGGAAGAAAGCTGGTAAGCCTGCATGTGATAGAATGGGTCTATGTGGTAAGTGGGCAGTAGGAAAAATCTATGCACCCACATTGCATTGTGGGAGTGGTAATTCAGTGCACCTTGTCACCAAGCCATGCGGTAAGGAATACCTCACTTCTGCAGTGTGAGTAGTAGGGAAGGCAGTGGAGGGAGTGAGGAAGACATTGGGGTGTGTGGGAAAGGCAGTGGGATGAGTGGGGAAGACAGTGGGGTGGGTGGGGAAGACAGTGGGGTGGGTGAGGAAGACAGTGGGGGTGAGGGAAGACAGTGGGGTGGGTGGGGAAGACAGTGGGTGGGTGGGGAAGACAGTGTGGTGGGTGGGAAGACAGTGGGGTGGGTGGGGAAGACAGTGGGGGTGAGGGAAGACAGTGGGGTGGGTGGGGAAGACAGTGGGGTGGGTGGGAAGACAGTCGGGTGGGTGGGAAAGACAGTGGGGAGTGGGGAAGACTGGGGAGTGGGGAAGGCAGTGGGGAGGGGGGAAGGGTGGGGGAGTGGGGAAGGCAGTGGGGGAGTGGGGAAGACAGTGGGGTGGATGGGGAAGGCAGTGGGGAAGACAGTGGGGTGGATGGGGAAGGCAGTGGGGAAGACAGTTGGGTGGATGGGGAAGGCAGTGGGGAAGACAGTGGGGGAAGGCTGGCTGGCAGGCAGGCAGGCTGGCTGGCTGCCCGGCTGGCTGACCAGCTGGCTGGCTGAACAGCTGGCTGGCTAGCTAGCTGGCTCTGTCACCGGTACACAAAATACATAGTGTAAATAACCTAGGATAAATACATAGTGTAAATTACAGAAGATAAATACATAGTGTAAATTACCTAGGATACCCCAAAAAAATCCAGACTGGGGCAGTGTTGGTTCAAAGGACTGTCTCAGACAGAAAGAAGAAGACAGGCAGATAAAACAGTGAAAACAAAAAAGGGAAGGGGTGTACCCGTTTGTCAAATGTCAACTCTTGATAAGACGAGGCAAACCCCCTCTGGCTCAGTGAGGCAGGCAGGGAGGGTGGGAGTTGGGGCAGGGAGAGGGCAGGGAGGGAAGGAGGCAGGGGGAGGAAGGCAGGTGAAGGCTGCTACCCTCATTTGTCAAATGTCACATCTTGATAAAAAGGTAACCCCTGGCTGTGGCAGGGATGCAGGCAGGGAGGGAGGCAGGGAGGGAGGGAGGGAGGGAGGGAGGAGGGGGGGAGGGGGAGGAGGGGAGGAAGGCAGGTGAAGGTGCTACCTCAGTCAAATGTCTCCCGTAAGACTAGGCAACCCTGGCTGGCGGGGGAGGGGAGGGAGGCAGGGAGAGTGGCAGGGAGGTGGGGGAGGCAGGGGTTGGGAAGGCAGGGGAAGGCATCAACTGTCAACAGAATTAGTTTCAAAAAATAAGATAAGAGGACCCTCACCCCTCTTCAAATGTCACTTATTAATTAATTTGCATAAGACGACACACCTTCCTTCAAAAAAAAAAAAAAAAAAAAAAAAATAATAAAAATTTAAAAATTATTATTATTATTATATTTCTATATCCTAGGTATTTACACTAAGTATAAATGTATTTATGTGTTTCTGGAGATAGAGACACAGACAGCCAGCTAGCCGGCTGCCATCCGCACCAGCGGTCAGCCAGCCTTCCAGCCATCCACCCAAACGGCAGCAACCAAAGCCAGCCAGCCAAGCGGGCCCACCAGCCAGCTGGTCAGCTAGCCACCACCAGCTGGTCAGCTGCCAGCCAGCTGGTCAGCTAGCCCAGCCAGCTGGTCAGGCCACCAACTGGCGCAAGCCAGCCAGCCAGCCAACTGGTCAGCAAGCCAGCCGGCTAGCTGGTCAGCCAGCAAGTCGGCTGGCCATCCATCCAGCCAGCTGTTCAGCCACCAGCCAGCTAGCCAGCCAGCCAGTGCCAGCCAGCCAGCTGGTCAGCCAACCAGCTGGTCAGCCAGCCAGCTGGTCAGCTAGCCCCCGCCAGCCACTGGTAAACCACCAACCAGAGTCAGCCAGCAGTTATTGGTAGTATTAAAGAGTGTATATATACAAAATATGATTTATATTGGTCTACAGGACATAAAAGTTACTTGAAAAATAAAATAAAAAAATAAAAAGAAAAAGTAGAAAAAAAAAATTTACCGGCCAACCGGAAGTCACTGATGTTGCTGTCAGCAGTTCAATTTTTTTGGGCAACTTGAAGCCCCATATTCCGTAAGTATTGATCGCAAAAATTTTTTGTTTAGCCATTTAGATTTAGAAAAAAAAATCTATCATTTCATAAGATAAAATAATTTTTTTTTTTTTTTTCTGAATATTTTTCACCCCAGGAACACTTTTCCAGAAGGTCTGTCAAACCCCAAAGGGTTAAGCAGTAAAAACAACATAATACATCACGATAATGAACTACAATTACATATTCACTTTTATTTTGTAAGATCGTTGGTCTAAAAAAACTTGTTTGGCTTTTTGGGGACTCCAGGAACGTAACCCTATTTTTCATATAAGTTCTTTAATTATTTAACACGAAATTATCTAACACGACTTTTCAGGAACGTAACTATCGTGCTAAATGACGGTCTACTGTATGTTATTTATTATTTATGTATTTATTATTATTTTTTGTGTTAATAATGTTAGTTTGTGTATGTAAAAGTATAGTTATTCTTTACAAAATTAATTTTTGTGAGTATATTTGGGTGTCTTAAACGGATTAATTGTATTTACATTATTTCTTATGGGAAATAAGGTTTCGGTTTTGAGTAATTCAGTTAAGGTCTATCTCCTGGAACGGTTATGACCGATAGTCGAGGGACCACTGTATATACGACCAAACAGTCAAAGGGTTAAACAGACAAGTAAAAATGTTCATTATTACTAATGTTCTATCATATACATACACTCACTGGACATGTTCAGAACTGTTACAGTTTGTGGAACTCTTTGAAACATGGTGTCATGCACAGTGGTGATTTACACTCCTCGTCATAAAACATTGTTCATGCAGTGGTGATTTACACTCCTGACATAAAACATGGTGTCATGCGTAGTGTGATTTACACTCCTCAACATAAAACATGGTGTCATGCTCAGTGGTGATTTACACTCCTCACACAAAAAATTGTGTCATGCACAGTGGTGATTTACACTCCCCGCACATAAAATAAGTGTTTTGTATTTTTTTGGTCATTTTGTTGTATGTGCACAGACAAAACATCTCTTCTGAGCCCATTTCTAAGTAGGAGGAAATATTACTAGGAGTGATTACCATGCCTCAAACGAGAGGGCATTTTGATCAGTCTGTGGGGGTTTTGTTTTCAGGTTTTGACTTGAAGTGGTACCTCACTTACGATGGTCCCCAAACTCACCCTTTTATGTAAGTTTATTTTTTTAAATGCTTTTGTAAGTGTAATTTTGGGGGTCTAAAAGGACTAGTCTATTTTACAACATTTCTTAAGGAGATAAATTCGTTTGGTAATGGCACTTGAACAGCATTCTGGAATGAAAAATATCGGAAGTCGAGGTACCACTGTGCTAGATATTATTTGTCTGATGACAAGCAAAATTCAGCATATGGTGGTTTGTTGCCAGTCTTCATCTTATACGTATTACAGTGGTTCTCGACTTTAGATCTTAATCCGTTCCAGGAGCTAGACCTCAACACAAAAATTCGTATCGAAACCTTATTTCCTTAAGAAATAATGTAAATACAATTAATCCGTTCCACTCAAAAAAATTTCACCAAAAATTCTTTTTAACCCTTTCAGGGTCCGTGCCATAGTTCTACAGCTTTGAGTACTGGGTCCAAACCGTATACAATACAATACAGTACAGTAGATCGTCATTTAGCACGGTAGTTACGTTCCTGAAAGCGTCTTGTTAGATAATTTGTGTTATATAATTAAAAGAACTTATGGGAAAAATAGGGTTACGTTCCTGGGAGTCCCCAAAACCCAAACAAGTTTTTTTTAGACCAACCAGATCTTGCAAAAATTGAAGGTGAATATGTAATTGTAGTTCATTGTCGTGATATATTACTGCTTAAGACTACAAATACAATAGAAATAGTATTTCTTACCTTAAATTGTGGGTAATGATGTTTGTGGATGGTTGTGAATAGAGTGGATATGGATGGTGTGGCCCTACTGGGATGAGGTGGATGGTTGTTGGTTGTCGGCAGAAGTGGATGGTAGAGGTTCTGGTACTAAAGTCGATGGTTGTATTGGAGTGTGCATAAATGCTGTAATAGATCTCTGGGCTCTTTTAGCCTGCAGTACATTATACAGCTGATGGTAAGGCATCATCAGCTGGTCTAGACCAGTTTCAAAGCACTGCTTCTAGATTTGTTATTGTATAATTATACTATTACTATCAATAAATAATAACTTACCTTCATATTTATTCCAGGATAATATTAGGTATAACATAAATATTGTAGAAGCATGATAAAGATGCATAAATTAATAAAAACTGACATATAGGTATTGAAGGGTGGGCGGGGCTGAGAGCGAGAAGTGGAGCAGTGTCTCAGTTGCTCATGGACCATCATGGTGTGAGGATATGTTAGCTCACGGCACTATAAAGTATTGTAAAATAATACTATTACTATCAATAAAGGTTATCTACCTATCATATTTATTCCACAATAATATTAGGTATAACATAAATATCGTAGAAGCATGATAAAGATTCACAAATTAATAAAAACTGATATTATATACTTAGAGTATTGAATGGTTGGCGGTGCTAGAGGAGCAGGCTAGTAGTCTCTCTCAGCTCAGTTACTCACGGACCACCATGGTGTGTGGAGTGTGAGCTCACTGCACTAAAATATTGTATAATAATACTTATTATTACTATCAATAAGTTATCTACCTATCATATTTATTCCAGAATAATATTAGGTATAACATAAATAACGTAGCAGCATGATAAAGACGCCCAAATTAATAAAAATACAGTGGTCCCTTGGTTTTCGTGCATCTCCAAACTCAAACATTTATGTAAGTGTATTTAAGTAAGTGCTGTTGCAGATGTATTTTGGGGGTCTGAATAGACTAACCTATGTACATTATTTCTTAAGGAAGTAAATTCATTCGGTAATGGCACTTGAGCAGCATTCTGGAACGAATTTTCGGCGAAAACCAAGGGACCACTGTATGACAGAGATAATGAGGTTGGAGCATCAGCCCATAAACAAAGCCATTGTTTATGGGCAAGTGACCATCACCTCACACACCAGGATACTTCCCACACAAACCAGCCAGGATACTTCCCACACAAACCAGCAGGATACTTCCCACATAAGCCAGCCAGGATACTTCCCAGCACAAACCAGCGGATACTTTCCACACAAACCAACAGGATACAGTCATCCCTCTGTTTTCGTGTATCTCTGTTTCGTGTATTTCAGTTTTCGTGCAGCTTTTTCAGGGAAATTGACCTCTGTTTCGTGTGATTCCCTCCATTTCGTGCTTGGTCCGGAACCCTGTCCAGTGCCCAGCGCACATACAAACCCACAAGCCCGCCTCCCACGCACATTCTCAGGCAGTGTAGCATTGTTTCTGGTTGAGTGAACATTATCCTGCGAGTTCATACAAAACATTTCTTAACAATCCATTGTTTTTGGCCCTTGATTGTGTGTGACTGCTAAATAAGCCACCACAGGCCCAAAGATAGCTCCGTAGTGCCCAGTCCTTTGGTAAGAATGTGAGGAACACCATAGAATTAAAGAAAGAAATCGTAGAAAAAGTGGTGAGAGGCAGTGGTGATGAGGGGGTGGGGGGAGAGGCGGTGGTAATGAGAGGCAGTGGTGATGGGAGGCAGTGGTGGTGAGAGGCAGTGGTGAGGGGAGGCAGTGGTGGTGAGAGGCAGTGGTGATGAGAAGCAGTGGTGGGGAGGCAGTGGTGAGAGAGGCAATGGTGGTGGGGAGGCAGTGGTGATGAGGGCAGTGGTGATGAGAGGCAATGGTGGTGAGAGGCAGTGGTGATGAGAGGCAATGGTGGTGAGAGGCAGTGGTGATGGGGAGGCAGTGGTGCTTGTTTGTTTTTGGGGAGGCAGTGTTAGAGGCAGTGGTGATGAAAGGCAGTGGTGGTAAGACAGTCTTAATGTAAGGAGAGGTGAGTAAACAAGTTTAAAATGAAAAAACGAGAGAGAATGAGAGTGTAGAAGTTTGGTAGTTTGTCAACAAACCAGTTGTTGATTGTTGCTGCTGCTGTTGTTCAACCAGCCTGGACAGGAATGATTCCTGTTCACACCTTGGAAGCAAACGGGAAAGGCGGTGGTAGAGGCGGTGATGAGAGGCAGTGGTGGTGAGAGGCAGGGTGGTGAGAGGCAGTGGTGGTGAGAGGCAGTGGTGGTGGGGAGGCAGTGGTGGTGAGGGCAGTGGTGGTGAGAGGCAGTGGTGGTGAGAGGCAGTGGTGGTGAGGGGGTGGTGGTGAGACAGTGGTGATGAGGGCAGTGGTGGTGAGAGGCAGTGGTGGTAGAGCAGTGGTGAGAGGCAGTGGTGGTGAGAGGCAGTGGTGGTGAGACGGTGGTGATGAGAGGCAGTGGTGGTAGAGGCAGTGGTGGTAAGGGGCAGTCTTAATGTAGAGTGAGAGGTGAGTAAACAAGATTAAATGAATAAACGAAAAAATGGGGAGGTAGAAGTTTCGGTAGTTTTGTCAACAAACCAGTTGTTGTTGTTGCTGCTGCTTTTGGGTGTTACCAGCCAGCCTGGACAGTAATTCCTGTTCACCTTGAAGCGACTGGAAATAAGGATCTAATGCAGTTAGCATTACAAACTCCGTTTTCTCTTATACTAATGCGTCTGAAGGGGGAAAGGGAAGGAAGATTTTTTCCCATAGCTGGCCCCAGTTTTGCCCGCCACCACATTCGTAATAAACACATTTTTTATTCTAGGTGTATATCAGGTTTTTTATGTTATTTATATTGTTTATTATGTCATATTAGATGAATTGTGATAGATAAATAAGCCGTAGAGCTGATATTAGTGTCAAATTGAAGCATTTTGTCCTGCCTCCCAACAATAACTCGCCTCCCTCTCTCCTCCTCTCCATCTTCCATACAATAAAAGTAAGTGTAATGTTAAATGCTCATTTATACATGTTATTAGTGCTTATATTTATTTGTTATTCTTTTCTGTATGTAAATTATATTTAATCTCTAATTATTTTTGTTGATACTCCGGGTGTCTGAAACGGATTAATTGAATTTCCATTATTTTTTTATGGGGAAAATGGTTCCAGTTTTCGTGTGTTTCAGTTTTAGTGCATCCCCTAGGGAAAGGATTAAACACGAAAACCGAGAATGACTGTACTTCCCCACACAACCAGCGAGGGTACTTCCCCACAAACCCGGGCCCGGATACTTCCCCCCCCAACCAGCCAGGATACTTCCAAACCAGGTCCCACACAAACCAGCCAGGATCTTCCCCACACAAACCAGCCAGGATCTTCCCCACCACCAGCCAGGATCTTCCCCACAAACCAACCGGGGTACTTCCCCACACAAATTTTTTTGAGTGGGACTTGCGCATTAGTGAATAGAATTATCGCAATTGCTTGGGAGCATTGAAAATTTGGTTGGGCAAATATTCTGTTAAAGGATGGTTTGTGAGACCGCGGGGGTTTAATTTTTTTTCCCTCCCGCGAAAATTGAATATCATTTTACGTCATGTTAGATAATGTGCGCAATTCTTCAATTGTGCAATACCCGTAACGCAACATAATCTCGTGCTAAATGACGATCTAGTACAATACAATTTTATTTCTTTGTCGTGTACATAGGTTTACAAAATCATAAATTGAGGTCCCAAAGGGGAGGGCCCCTTGGGTGCTGGCATTAGGGGGAGCTTAATCAATGGCTTATAGACTATAACATAATAATGAAGTAATTGAGGGGTTTTTTTTTGGTAGATCGTTCAAATTATGATATGATGATAATACATTGTTCATTACAAAAAGATGATAGACATTTGTAACAAATGTTTAGTAGGATGGAACATAATAGTAAAATTAAATTATCTTAACCCTTTGAGGGTCAGTCCCGTCCCAGTACGTCAGTGCAGCCAGTTTGTCCGTACTTGTATGCCTAAATTCTAGTGCCTTCAAATTTGTTGGAAGAAAGCTGGCAGGCCTACATAAAAAGAATGGGTCTGCGTGGTCAGTGTGTGCAGTATAAAAAATCCTGAAGCACGCAGTGCATAATGAAAAACCTGACCGTTTTCCTGGTTTTTAAAAAAATTTTCGGGTGTATTTTCGTATGGTATTTGTGGTTTTTTCTGGTTTTCTTGGTCTCATTCGATAAAAGGAAGATATACTATACAAATGGTGATGATTTTGATTGGTTTTACGATGACAATTGAAACTGAGCGCGAGCGAAAATGTTCGATTTTTGAATGTTCAAAGTAAAAAAACCCACCATGCGTCAATACATCAACTGGCATTCTAATATTATTGCACAAGTGCTGATATTATTTATACCGTTTCTACAATGATGCTTGAATACATAACAAAAACTTTCTATTTTTTGTGAGAAAAAAAATTCAAAATCAGAAAAAGTAATGTAAAAGGGGCCGGGAGACGTGACTAATGAACAGAAAAGATGTTATTTAGTGCCATGAATGTCTGCATTGTTTGTTCTGGCCCCCTATTTTGAAATTGCTTGTTTTGAAATTTGTGAAATTGGCCAAATTGCCATTTCTGCCCCTTTTATTGTTTAGTTGCAATTGGTAAATTGACGGTTTCTTGTACTCATTCGATAAAAAGAAATGGAGTTCTGGAAATAGCTATAATTTTAGTAGACAGACACATTGGAAATTGCCGAAATGGGGCTCAAAGGGGCGATTTGCCGACGCGTAAATGTATCATACCGCTAACTGGAGAGCATAACTCCGTTAGGTTTCCATCAAATTTCATAATTTTGGTGGCGTTATGATGGGAAAAAGATTTTTATCATTTCATAAGAAAAATAATTTTTTTATATTTTCGACCCTGAGAAAAAGTTCTGGAGAGGGCCTCTCGCCCCTCAAAGGGTTAATGAAAATAACATTGAGCTTTTTGGGGAGTAATTTACAGTTTGAGTGATTAGGTGGTAACATAATTTAGGGTGATTAGGTGGTAACATAATTGTAAAAATTGAAATTATTTTATAGGAAAATAACTTTGAGCTTTTTTGAAGGCAATTTACAGTATGAGTACAGTGGTACCTCGACTTACGTTTTATCACCTTCCCGTTATATTCGATATCCGTTACTTATAACGTAAAAAAATTTTGAATCGACACCCCGTTGTTTGGGTCGCTTACCCCCGTACCGGACCTGTTCACTTGAGCCCAGCTGACGCACCCAGGAGCGTCAGTGTGCTATTGTTTACAAGTGAGGCGACCACCCCCCACACCCACGCCTCAGTATATTGTCATTATTCCACTGTTTTTAGTGTTTTGCACTGCAAATAAACCACCAGGGGCCCCCAAGAAAGCTATGCCAAGCCTGTGGTAAAGAATGTGCAGTGGTGAAGCATTCATGCAGGGAGTATAGCATTTTGCGGAGTGTAAGGATGCGGGAGTGTAGCAGGGATGGGGGAGTGAAGGATGCGGGGAGTGTAGCAGGGATGCAGGGTGCGGGATGCAGGGAGTGTAGCAAGGATGCGGGGGAGGTAGCAGGGATGCGGGGAAATAGCAAGGATGGGGAGGTAGAAGGATGCGGGGAGTGAAACAGGGATGCAGGAGTGAAAGCAAGGATGCAGGGAGTGTAGCAAGGATGGGGAGTGAGCAAGGATGCAGGAGGAGTTATGCAGGAGTGAAGGATGGGGATTTAGCAAGGATGCAGGGAGGTAGCAAGGATGGAGGGTGTAGCGGGGATGCAGGGAGTGTAGCAAGGATGCGGGGATTAGCAAGGATGCAGGGAGTGTGAGGGATGCAGGGAGTGAAAGGATGCAGGGAGTGTAGCAGGATGCGGGGAGGAGCAGGGATGCGGGGAGTGTAGCAAAGGATGGGGAGTGAGAAAGGATGCAGGGAGTGTAGCAAGGATGCAGGAGTGTAGCAAGGATGCAGGGAGTGTAGCAAGGATGCGGGGGTGAAACAGAGGATGCAGGGAGTGTAGCAAGGATGCAGGGTGTAGCAAGGATGCAGGGAGTGTAGCAGGGATGCAGGGAGTGTAGCAAGGATGCAGGGAGTGTAAGGATGCAGGGAGTGTAGGAGGGATGCAGGGAGTGTAGCAAGGATGCAGGAGTGTAGCAAATGCAGGGAGTGTAGCAAGGATGCAGGGAGTGTAGCAAGGATGCAGGGAGTGTAGTAGGCATGAGGGATTGTAGCATTCATGCAGGGAGTGTAGCATTCATGCAGGGAGTGTAAATTCATGCAGGGAGTGTAGCATTCATGCAGGGTGTAGCATTCAAAGAAAAGGCCAGTAACCCAAAAAAGAACTTGGTACCTGCAGTGTTAATGGAAGGGATTCCCCTTCCAAACATACATACTACTCCACCTTCTCCCCTCCTCCCGTCCTCCCACATCAACAACTCTTCAATAAATGTAAGTGACATGTTATTGTTCAATATTTGCATTTTTATTTAGATATTCTTTATTAAATTGTGTATTATTTAATGTCCAAAGTTCTAAAAAAAATTTTATTTAACTACTTTTGGAAGTCTTGGACCCGTTAAATTTTTTTCCATTATTTCTTATGGGGAAAATTGATTGGTTTCGTTTTTTTTCGTCTTAAGAAATGCCCTCTGACGGATTAAACGTAAGTCGAGGTACCACTGTATTTAGTTTAGGATGAGTAGGTGGTTTTTGAGAAGAGTCTTTAAAATTTATTTTCAGACAAAAGGGTTTTTTTAGATTTCCCGGAATGAGTTCAGATTCTGGGGGAGTTCTAAGTCAGATTCTGGGGGAGTTCTATGTCATGATATGTCGTGATATTATTTTTTCAAATTATAAATTTCCAACAGTAAATCTTCCATTTTTTGGTTTGAATAAAAATTCTATGTGAATAAAAAATCAAAATGGAATTCATTTGTAAAGACTGAAAACTAACTAATGAAAAAAGGAAATGTTAGTTTAGTGCCAGGAATGCCTGCATTGTTTATTCTGCACCCTATTTTGAAATTGGAATATTTCGAACTTTGAGTTAAATTGGCTAAAATTCAATTTTTTCCCAAACACTTTATTTTGGAGTTGAAACAGTTGACTGGATAATTTCTTGTGCTCAATCGATAGAAGTAATACTAGTGAAATAGCTAAGGGAAATTTTGGGCGACTGGAATAATGTAATTGGCCTAAATGGGAATCAAAATCGGCAAAAACGCCCCGGGGGTTTCGGACACATAAAATTGCGGAGCATAATTTTGTCAATTTTCAATCAAATTTCGTACTTTTGTTTTTACCTTCAGAAAAGATTCTCTACCATTTCATAAGAAAAAAAAAGAATTTTTTTTTTTTTTTAAAAATTTTGGGGCAGACCCTTCCAAAAATGGCCTTTGGGCCCTGAAAGGGTTTAAAAAATAAATACTATAGTTTTACATACAGAAAACAATGAAAAATAAATATAAAGCACTAATTATAATGGACAAATAAACAGTTAAATAAGTTTTACTTTTCGAAGACTTTGTTATAAAAGGAGATTTTTTGGGGGCAGGGCAAAATAGTCCTTCAATATGACAATTATATAAACTATACAGCTTATTTATCTATCACAATTCATCTAATATGACATAATAAACAATATTAACCCTTTTGAGGGTGAGGCCCTCTCCAACTGTTCTCGGGTGAAAATTTTTCAAAAAAAAAAAATTATTTTTCTTATGAAATGATAGAGAATCTTTTCGGCATAACGCCACCATAATTAAATTTGAGGGAAAACAAACGAGTTTTTTTCCTCGCAAGTTAGTGGTATCGATGACATTTACGCATCGGGATTTCGCCCATTTTGGGCCCTATTTTTGGCAAATTCCAATGTTTCAGTCTACTAAAATTATAGCTATTTCGCTAGAGTTCCATTTGTTCTATCAATTGAGTTAAAAATGAATTTCCCTTTCAACTACCCAAAAAGGTGGTCAGAATTGATTTGGCCAATTTCACACAAATTTCAAAGATGCCAATTTCAAAATAGGGTCAGAATAAACGAGACAGACATTCCTGGTACTCAAATAACATTTTATCTGTTCATTAGTCATGTCTCCGGGCCCCCTCTTACATTACTTTTCCTTTTCCCATTTGAATTTTATTCTCACAAAAAAATAGAAGATTTACTGTTATGTATACAACTGCATCTGTAGAAACGGTATAAATAATATCAGTGCACTTGTGCAAGAATATTAGACATGCCAGTTGATGTGTATTGACGATGGCGTGATTTGTTTACTCTTAACACGAAAAAATCGAACTTTTTTTGCTACCGCTCATTTTCCCAAGGTATCTTGTCATCGTAAAACCAACCCAAAATCATCCATTTGTAGTATATCTTCCTTTCCCTATCAAATGAGACCATGAAAACCAGAATACAACCACAAATACCATACGAAAATACACCCAAAATTTGTTTTTAAACCAAAAAAATGGTTGGAGTTTTTTCATTATGCACTCGTGTTGTTTTATACTGCGCACTGACCACCCAGCCCCTTTCTTTCATATGTAGGCTTGCCAGCTTCTTCCACCAGATTTGAAGGCACTAGAATTTGGCGTACAAGAAAGTGACGACCCTGGCTGCACTGACGTACTAGTAATGGGGCGACCCCCAAGGGTCAATAGCATAGAAACATGATATAAACTCTAGAATGAAAAAACATGTCATTACAAATCTAAGGAGTGGTGGAGTGTGTTGGTGTTGTTGTTGGGTATAAAAGGGGGTTATGTTATTTTTCCCCTTTCTTTATCATGGTTCTCACTACATGTTCTAGTATGGGGAGTAGCAACGAAGGGCTTATTGTCTAGGATGATACTTACCTTCATGATTAGGGTGTATCTGAAACTTCTGGTCCCTCACCCCTTCCTCTCAAAAGGTTATTTAAACCACTATTATAAAAAAAAGCACTATATTAAAGAATATATATAATATATACAGGTCTTTAATCATAAACATATAACTAGCATCTCCAAAACCCCATGGTCCCTGCCACATTTAACTCTCTTTTCTTAACATTTCTTTAACCCTCAGTGTCTTGATACACTGAAATAAAAGTGGATGGTGACAACTTCCTGAATATAACTCTACCTCTAGCCATCTGCCCAGAAACATATCAACAAAAGCCCAGTCTCTACCACCAGCAACCTGCATCCCGCCATCTTGGAGAGAAGAGAGAAGGAAGGAGTCTCTAAGCTCCTCCCACTCAAAAAAAAAACAATGAAAACAAGACTGTGTTGCACAAACTAATATGCACCCACAATACATCTTTTACTTACATGAGACATGCAACTTTTTAAACTACTTATTTAAATGTGTGTATTTATAACCATTTTATTGAGAAAATCAGTTAATTCAGCTTCTTTTTTAAATCTTAAGGGTGGCCTGGCCTCAAAACCCCATTAAGCAAAAAATTTTGATCAAATTTATATATACAGGGTACCTCGGTTTACATTTTGTTTCCCGAATGCTGTTCAATCCATTAATAAACAAAACCCCATAAGGGAAAAATGAAAAAAGACTACCCTTTTTGACCTCCAAAAATACACTTACAAAAAACATTTAAAAAAAAAAACTTAAAGGGCGAGTTTGGGGACCATCGAAACAGAAATTTATTAATAATAATAATAATATAATTTTATTTGGACAATACAAAAAATTACATTTGGTTATTGAGATTACATGAGGTGTACATGCCAAAGTCCCTAGTATGGGCATTTTGGGCAGACTTAAAAATTTAAACCCCCAAAACTAAGTAAGAATTTTTGTAGATAGTATATAATGTAGTGAGTATTTAGCAAAGAAATTTGAACATAGTTTTGTACTTTTGTCTTCATTATAAAATAATTAGATCAGATTAAACAAATTAAAGCAATAGTAATAATAACATAAAAAAAGTTATGGTTGATATTTATGAAAAAAGAAAGTTGCTTATCTAAGTTTTAAAGTTTGAATAAAAATTGAACATATCAATTAATTGTAGCAATTTATTGCAGCAATGCAACTAATTGAGGAGATAACAATTTAAACAATTTAAAACAATTAATTCCAGTTATTTTACGTGGTCATTATAATATAAGTGTTGGGAATAATTAGCTAAGTAAGTATTATTCATACCAGGTTTTACATTCATTCATTCAATCGTTCATTCATACATTACATTGATTTTAAAGTCAGGTTTTACTTAAGTGATTTTTCTACTTTGCTGGGAATGGTTGATAGGGGCAATTATTTTTTAGAAGGTGGTTTTTTAGCATCGTTTTAAATTTGGGGTACAGGTAGGTTTCTTTGGCAATAAACAGGTAATGAATTCCAAATTTGGGTCCTTTATGTGCATTGAGTTTTCATAGTTTGGGTGGACACGGGGAACATGGTGATCTGTGTCTATTTTTATGGTCATGTGTCCTGTTAAAATTAGTAAGGAGAAGTTTGGTGGTGGGTTAATATCTGCATAGAGTGTTCTATGTATGTAATAGGCGAAAAAGTATGGATGTCTTGTATGGTGAGTAAGTTTAGATTTTTGAATATTGGTGGAGTATTTGCCTGGAGGAGTTTTTTTATATTCTAACTGCTGCCTTTTGTTGTGTTAAGGGGTCTGAGATGAGTTATTGATGTAGAGCCCCATGCGCAGTCCTAGGTGGGTAGGGGAAATGAGTGGTGATATAGGGAAAGGGAGAGCTGGTTGGGGAACATAGTACCGATCTTGGATAGTATTCCCACGGTCTTTGAGACTTTTTGGAGATTTGTTGTATGTTTTCTGAAATTTGAGGCCACTGTAATTAGGATTCATGTTACCTAATTACATCAATACATTTTCCATAGCCCCAAACAAGGGCATTGACCATAACCGTGGTGGCATTGGGGTTTCAGCAAAAAGCCATCACCACTATCAAAAAAACAATGTGCTTAATTTATAAAAAAAATATTCACACTTATAAAATAAAAATATTTACATTCCTTGGAGGATTGATGGCAGAGGCCCCATTTTGTCAGTGTCCCTATAATCCTCAAACATTGTAGAACTTAATTTTTTGTGTCTTATTTTTCGATTAATTGCTTAACTTATTAAGTTTTTATTCAATTACAAAACCAGTTATAAAAGATTATCATAAAAATATGTGTAAAAAACCTAGGAAACCCCAAAAAAAAAGTAAGACAGAGTGATTATTTCCATTGCTACACTTTATCACTGGCTGGTGCTATAGCCTTTATCGACTTGTGAAGCTTTTTTGGCCCCATGGTGACTTATTTCACAGTGACAATCACTGAACCGAATAAACACAAAAATTTATTGTGAAATGTTTGAAAAAACAGTGGGATTTTCACTTAAGTGTAAACAACGCTAGTCTGGCATCCGGCGGAGGGCGGAAGCGCGGCAGGTGGACAGGTCTGGTATGGACTGCTACAGAGTAAAAACCGCTAAAGTGAAAAATTGACGTAAAAAAAACCTTTCACAAAAAAATTTTTTCGGACAGACCGCTGGGGGTTTACTGTATAAATTGAGCATGGCTGTCCACAAGATGGAAAAAAGTTTTTAAATACCACTTATAACTCTTGCATGTACATTTTTCACAAATGCATATTGATGGTGCAGCAATCACAGCCACAAGTTTTACAATAAATAAGATACTTTATTTCAGTGAAGAAAAAATGGGATAAATCACAGATCTAAGAGTTAGAGCTAAAAAAGGGAGCAATTTTAAGGGTCAGTTATGGAAGGAGAAGAGGAAATATAAATGTATAAATTCAAGGATTATGGGATTAAAATACCAGACGTCTAAGAATGCTTCACTTTCTCGGTCATAATAATGTGTAGAGGGAGAGAGAATTTTGGGAAATTTAAGTTGTAGGAACTTTTGAACCAAGTGAAAAGTAATTTTGGGGGAAACCCAAATGCTAAAGTAGGAGAAACGGGGTAAATGATAAGGGGGTTTATTAACTTTTATAAAAGGGTTTTTTTAGGTAATACATTTAAAAAAAAAAAAGGTAAATAAGTACAGTGGTACCCGGGTTTTAGCCGTAATCCGTTCAAAAACTCAGCCAAAACTCAAAAAAGGGCCCAAAAATCAAACAAACAGTAAACCCCGGGGTTAGACGGGCCAAGGTCGTCCCGGTGTTTAAGGTTTTTAATGAGAATTTTGGTCGGGATTACGGGGCCCCCGGGTTTGGGGTTTTCCCGGTGCGTACGCGTTTTTCCCGCTGGCCCGGACACTCAGTGTCTATTGTTTCCGGGACCACCACCCACGCCACCCACGATTTATACCGTATATTGTCATTATTCCATGTTTTAGTGCTTGCCTGAAAAAACCCCACCCCAAGAAACCCTTTGGAAAGGGTGAGAGGAGAATGTCTTCTTAAGGAGTCAATGTTTTCCATATGTTTATCTAAAATAGCAGGAATTGATAAAAGGGAAGTGCCAGCCAGCAATAAAGTGTGCATTAACGTGTAGCAAGTAATTGCGATTGCGATAAAAAAATACCAAAAAACTCCCCCAATGTTTTTGGGAGTTATATGGGCGACTGACAACACCGTTTTCTGGTGGCCATCATTTTTAAAGGCATTTTTCAGTGGCCCTTATACACCCACAACAAACCCCACAACCCAGTCCTCACATTCGAAATATTTTATTCATTCCAAAATATGTCATGTTTCTATGTTATTAATATTGTTTATTATCCCATTTAGATAAATTTGTGATGATAAATAATCTATAGTGATAACAAAATATTGAAGGACTATCTTTTCCTTCCCCAACCACCCCCTTGGCCAATTCCCAAAAATTGCCAGAAAACAGAACCCCTGGAAACTTTTTTGAGCAACAGGGATCTAGTGACTCTCAATCTGGTCCTAGTGGCATTAAAAAACAAAGAAGGAAATAACCGGAAAGGACTTGGTACCTGAAGTCTTTATGGAAGGGGGTTTCCCTTCCAAACAAAAACAACTCTTCCATCCCCCCCCCTCCTCCTGTCTTCCACACATCAACTACTCTTCAATAAAACAAGTGACATGTTATTTTGTTTATTCTTCATGTCTCATTGTTTTCTGTGTAATTTAATGTATATTTAATGTACAAAAATATTTTTTTAATACTTTTGGGTGTCCGAAACGGTTAATTTTATTTCCATTATTTCTTATGGGGAAAAAAGAATCGGAGTTAAAACCGGGGATAAGGCCCCCTGGAACGGGGTTTCCGACAAAACCGGGGGTTTACTGTTTTTTAATAATACAATACAATTTTATTTCTTTGCTCGTTTACAAAGGTTTTTATTACAACAAATTTAAGTGCAAAGGCCTCTGGCATGCCTTGGCATTAGGGGGGCTTTTTAATGGCATAGACTATGAACATAATATTAGAGTACAGTGGACCCCCGGTTAAAAAATTTAAACCGGTCCAGGGGCTATTACTTAATCTGAATCTTTCGTTATCTGAAACCTTATTTCCCATAAAAAAAATGTAAATACAATTAATTGTTCCACAAAAAAATAATCATCAAAAAAAAAAAAAAAAAATAACATTTACTTACCTTTATTGAAGGTTGCACCAAAGGGAGAGTTGCGACAGGGGAGGGTTTT
>WNWK01022808.1:0-31944 GCA_009830355.1 Cherax destructor
TTCAGTCGTACTTGTAATCCAGAGTGCACTGTATATACCCTGTCTTGATGGCGGTCTACAGTCCTCTCGTAAACTTCAGCCGTCAAGAACTTGACGAAGACTCTGTTAACTCCATTTAGAGCTACTCCGTACAAATCTCCTGTCTCCAACCCGTAGACATCTCGTAAGATATTAGGCAGCACTGTCGTCACTGTAGCCTGTTGCAACACCCCAGACACCATGTCTATACAGACGGTATTAATCCTGCGTCTGCTCGCCGTCGCCATGTTGACAGAAAATTTTATTTTACTACTTTTGCTGTCCTTTTCATACCATTCATCACACCTACCATACAATCCTTTATAATGTTCCAATTCTCCTTATAAAATTCATTTACCAAACCATCCATACCTGGAGCCTTGCCCGTACTTAACCCTTCCACTGCCTCCCACACCTCCCTCTCACTGATCATACCCTCCAATCCCTCCCGATCTTCCCTACTTAACCTCTCCCTAATCTTTCCCAATAAAATGCTCCTTTCCTCCATACCCCCCACTACTCATGTGCCTTGCAAACCACTTATCAGCATACACACTCATTCTTTCCATGGAATTTATCCTCATACCCTTCACATAATTCTCCATGTTTTCATCCACTTCCAGATACTCCAATGACATTATATCCCTTCTCTGTTTACACTTCCCTAAAACATATTGTGAGGGCCTATCCCCCCACAACACATCATCCATTCCGGCTTTCATTCTACATGCCCCAAACCTCTCATTCTGCAAAGTCTTCAACCTATCTTTCAACGCCTTAATTTCCTCTGTCATTCTATGTCCTCCCCGCATATAAAAGTCTTTCAATAGGCCCTCAATATAATTTTGTAAACCGTATCTCCAACCTGCTTCTTCCCTTCCCAACCTCTGATAGTAAGCTCGGATGCCAGGCTTCCCCGTACTTACCCACCAATCCACCAAAGCCCCCCCCCTCCCTACTCCCCATCCAAAACCCACCCCACCAATCCCTAAATTCCTCCCTTTTACCATCACCCTTTAATAACTGAACATTTAATTTCCAAAAACCCCTATACCATTTTGCAACCCCTTCCCACCCCACCTCCACCAACACTCCCCGATGATCCGTGAAACCCACATCCAAATATTGCACCCCCCCTACTACCACGCTACCTGTTACATAAATCCTGTCTAGTCTAGCCGCATACCCTCTTCTAACAAATGTAGGCTCACCCGCACCTCCCACCCCAATCACGTCTTTCAAACCTACCCTCCTAAGTACGTCCCTTAAGGCTGCAAGAACACAACCTCCACCCCGCAGCTCCACATCCCTCTCTCTAATTACACAATTAAAATCCCCTCCAACAATCGTTACACTAGGCAAATCCCGACATGCATAAATCATGTAATCCCAAAGAAAGTCCACCTTCACCTTCCTTGCCGCCTCCGCCGGCATGTACACTCCTAAAAAACATACCCTAACTCCACTCCACTCCCCATCTACTCTAACCAGCCTACCCCCCCACACTCCTCCCATCGCAAAGGTTTGAAAGGGCCTGACACCGCCACCGCTACCGCCACCCCCTTTAATCTACTGGATGAACTTGCAAACACTTTGTAGCCATTCAAAAGTAAATCCCCGCCACTCCTATAATTATGTTCCTGTATAAAAGCAACTGTCACACCATACCTTCGTAACATACACTCCACCCAAGCCCTCTTGATTTCATCCCTCAACCCATTTACATTAAGTGTTAAACACTTGAAATCTATGTCAAGGGTTTGCCCCTAGGCCTCTGTGGAAGTTGTTAAATCTTTTTTAGCAACTTCCACTAAAGGCTTTTAACAGATCCTCTGCGCCGGTGTCAGCACATCCTCACTGCCTGATGAATTGCCAGACCTTTTACGTGTCCTCTGTATTGCTTCCTCACTACTTGCATTCTCGGTCTGATGGACCTCCACCTGCACGTCCTCCATAATTAAGTGTTGGTCCTCTGGACTGGCACTCACCACACTTTCCACCACATTCATTGCATCTATGAAACCATCATTAGCGTTTACACTTAGCACTGGCAAAGGGTCGTCCAATATTTCCTTTAATATTTGTTCCAATGGTACATCCTCTGCCGGACTCTCATGGTGATCACAGTCTACCACTGGCATAACAAATTCCTGCGTTAGGGTCTGACAAACCACCTCAGATCCCTCCACAATCTCACTCCAGAGTTTCTTCTGCTTCTCCTGTTGCTTCTCCTCCTTCTTTTCCTCTCTCTGCGCCTGCCCTTTCACTACTCGTTGCTCTGGAACCTGTCTGGGTCCCGTTCTTCTCATGCAGTCAGCCGCCACATGATCGTAGGCTCCACACAGGCGACACGTCCTGCGCTGTCCAATGTAGGTCACGTACACTTGGGTCCTGAAGTCTGGTAGAACAACGTAGGACGGTATAGGGTGCTTCAAGGTCATTTTCAACGAGAACGACCCCTCAGGGAGGCCCATCAAAGGTCCCTCACTCCACTTTCCAGGTGTTGCTGCGTGTATCGTGCCATACGCACTGAAGACTGTACTGATGTCCGTCGGGTCCGCCTCGAATGGGACGTTCTTCAAACGTACCCAAGTGTACGTACGTGAAACGTCCTTTAATCATACCTGGAGTCCAGTGTGCACCGTGTATACATTATCCTGGTGTCGATCTGCGAGTCGGTCATAAACTTCTGCCGTCAGTAACTTCACAAATACCCTGTTCATCCCATTCAGGGCAACGCCGTACAAATCCCCAATGTCAAGTCCATACACATCTCGTAGTATCGTCGGTAACACAGTCCCGGTCGTTGCAGGGTTTAGGACGCCCGTCACAAGGTCCACACACAGTATTCAAACGTCTCCTCCCTGCTGTCGCCATGTTGTTTTGGAAAACCAAAGTGCTGTAAAGCGTCGCCAGGGGTCAGGTCAGAGCACCGCACACCCTCGCACCACCAGAGCTGGGCTGCGACATTTGGTATACCTAGAAACTTTTAAGGGAACCAACAGTCGCCTCTTGAGGTGGACATTGGCACTCCAGGCTTTTAAGTTTCATATAGTGTATATCAATGGTTCCTCTAATTATTTCTCTGACTGGTTAAGTCGTGACAGTCAGTAGAATATTTGTACTTATGCGACTTTCATTTTTTGGGGGACTTTTACCTCATTATTTCTACTTCTATTCCTTGACTATCAGTCTTGGTATGGGGGAGTGTGAGGTGAGGGAAAAGTCCATAGATAGGAGTGATGGAAGTGTGAATGTCTGTATAAGTGCTAGTAGTGGTAGTCTGCTCGTTTAGGTGGGGTAAGTATCTAGCTCCAGCTGTACCCTCCCCCCTTCTTCCACCCGGAGAGAGGTGACATGCTAGACTCCAACCAAGGGGATAATCACTCGACTGACTACTCCCGTCTCCACTTTAAGTCTTCACAGCCACTTCTGTCTTATTTTATGTTACGAGCCTCACTCGTTATTATTTTGTTACGAGCTTCACTCGTTAGTTTTTGAGCTTCACTCATTAGTTTGAGCTTCACTCATCATTTTGGAGTACTTAATGTGGCTCTGCCCTTGCCTTGTATTGACTAGCATAATTTTGTCTCGCCATTTCTTTTGGAAGGCCTTATGCCTATTATAAGAATGTGTATCAGAATGGTGAGTAATTTTGTCTTTCTCCATTTTATAGCCGTATGTACCAGTTTGGGCCACCTGGCACAATGCTGAGGGAGATTGAAGGAACCGTCTCACAAGAGATTTGAGACTGAATCATCAACTTTTATACTGCCCACATCTGCAGTAACACTATAGACAACCACAGCCACCTGGGTCACCCACGGACCCCATCTGAGTCCCTGACTCTTTGTCAACATACAAGTTTTTGAAAACATCCGTCAAACAAGTGGTTGTTGCCACTGTCATCGATTAAGTGAATACCAGCAAGGAGTTCAGAAAAGTGTATCAGCTTATGTGTCAAGAACATCGACACGTCCCATTACATCTGTAAAAATTAGCTGTTGCAACGTAGTCTTATTTGTTTATTTTTATTTTTCATTTTTATTCACGATAGGGTTTGTTTGCTGTTTAAGTTTTTATTTCATAAATCTTTCTATTCAATAAAGTGCTTATTATGTTATTTTTGTCTTTTTCTATTCTTGGTAATTTTCCTAAGGAGGAACCAGCCTTGGTTCTTCTTGAAATGAAAGATTGATCCGAGTCTGAGTATAGCCTTCACATCGTAGCACAGGTGAACAAACAGATGTACACCTTGATAGGAACTTTGTCAACTGTTTTAGTTAAAATTATTGGTCAAGTGTAATCTACACCTGTCACCTCAAATGGAGTGACATGACATACTCTTTCAGAAGGATATGAAGGTGGACCTGGATACTGACATACTCGCATATCATAATAACAAGTAATAGTCCCTTATTTGTTTCTTCACACTTTGTCGACCTTGAGGTATCCAGTAGGATTGACGTATGTGACAGAGTGTCAGCTACACCACCATGTAACACGTTACTGTGGGCATTCTGAATAATCAGTCTTGTTAGCCAATGATTCTTGGGGATCAATACTGGATGTATTGTTTCCTTAGGTAGTAAAGAATTATGAATTTTTCCTCGACATCTTATTTTTTCTGAGTCGAGATAAAGTCCTAAAGAATTAATCATATTAGGTTTCTTTGGAGATTTATCCTGAGTTTCCAGAAATTTATACTCTGTAGAAAAAACATCTTTCTGTATTAACTTTATCCAGTATTTAATGGGTTCAATTAATTTATAATTAGGTTTTATCCCTTTAATGAATTTAAAGACAAGAGCTGTAACTCTAAGAGTTTACCCAAAGATGAGTAATTAGATCCATCAATGACTATTTCTGTTGTCTGGATTATTTATGCTGTATTCAAGCAGACTGTTTCTTCTGGCATAATTTAAGCTTTTTGCTGTGGCCAGTTATTTTCATTAGAGAGCCAGTTAGGTCCGTGGAGCCATAATTTATTATCCACAAAGTTCTTGAGTGGGACACCACATGACAACATGTCACCTGGGTTCTCTTGTGGAGAAAGCGATAGTCTCTCTGCATCTCGTATTTCTGCTACGCTATTCTGTACATAGACCAACTTACTCTTATTATTTCTTAACCACTGGAGAACTGCTTCATTGTCACTCCAGATCAGTTTTTCAATAGTGAGATGATCAAGTAATTTGTTGAGATAGACAGCTAATTTTGTACCTACATAGTGCTGTCAGTTCCAATTGTGGTACTGTTCTGACCTTCAAGGGTGCAACCCTGGCCTTTTGAAGTAATTAAAGTACTTCCTTCAGCGTTACTCATGTAAGCTACAGCGCCATAACCTCTTGTTGACGCATCACAGAACACATGTAATGTGTACTTGTTTCCCTCTTGACCTATTTGTCTGGGAAATTTAATATGATGAAGTTGTTTAAACTCCTTGGATATTTCATCCCATTCTTGACTCATTTCTAGAGGCAAGTTCTCATCCCAACCTATTTTAAGCTTCCAAGCATCTTGCACAAGCATTTTACCTTTTATGGTAATTGGTGAGACGAGTCCTAGAGGATCAAAACATTGTGATACCTCTGACAGTAAACTACGTTTAGTGAGTGTACTGCTTGATTTATTGTTTATCCTTTTGAGGCTGTGTCTTCCTGTGTGTTCCAATAAAGTCCAAGCATGTTGTTGCATTCAGGAATTTCAGCTTCAAGGAAATAATCTTTGATAAGTTCCCTTAATTGAGTTGAATTAGTATTCCACATCCTTAGAGGCATATTTGCTTCTTTCATCTCCTTGTTAGCTGCTCTGTATAAGGATTTCAAATCCTCCTCTTTATTCACAGTACCTTGAAGATTGTCCACATAAAACTTTTATTTAAGGTTTCTTTGAAAGGACTTTCAGATTTCTTCAAATGAGTATTGAGAGTAGCTTCTAG
Source organism: Cherax destructor (assembly GCA_009830355.1). Classification (NCBI taxonomy): domain Eukaryota; kingdom Metazoa; phylum Arthropoda; class Malacostraca; order Decapoda; family Parastacidae; genus Cherax; species Cherax destructor. The sequence continues at coordinate 5,960 of WNWK01022808.1, forward strand.
TAAGAATGGAGAGAATGTTGCCCCAAATAAAACTGACTTGAAACTATAAGTTTTCACAGAACTTTGAGGATCATGTGCGTCGGAGGAGCCTTCTGGATGCAGCTGCAGAAAGGCTGAGACAGCAACAAAGCTAAGTATCTTTCATTCCTGTATACAGATACATAGCATATTATAATATTCTACAAATTCCCAATAGTTAATGTCAATGGTCTCAATGGAGGGATATAAACAGAATTAAGAGTAACAGGAATGAGTTGGTCAGTGCTTGGGATGAGTTTTTTTTTTTATATTTTATTTAAAAACATTCAGATAAATCTCCATACACTTATCAGACATACCCAGTACATATACAGTACATCATCATAACACAATTTCAAAAATCATATCAATGTATAATATAGTATGCACACGTGCTGAGGGGGCTTCAAAAGTTAGCTACTAACCCTCCACTCCACACACGTCGAATTAACACATCTGCCAATTGAACCCCTAACCTTTAACACATCATTATACCACAACAACGTACTGTTCCAAAATGACAACAGACAAAAACTATTTCTACTCGCCTTAGACTTACACTATACCCAACAAGTAAGCCCAACCTACTAGTTTACAAAACATTCTCCTCAACCACTCCAACATCCAGATGAAAATCTAATCAGCTTCCCATAACCTATAATGCTTTTACAATAATGATAAATACTTGCCCTGTCCCAATACACATACAGATCACAAAATGCTCTAGTCCAATCACCAACAACACTTTACATAATGAAATATACATTTACAATTATGGATATATCCCTCACATACATGTCATTGAATCCTTACTAAATGCAATACAAAACACAAACAATCTTTATATATAAACCTTCTGGATCACCATAACCCCAGAAGACACCATCATAAATCAACATTGTAACTCCCTAAAAATACTATTAAAATTAATACATTTCCACAGAACCCTACCTAAACACAACCACCATATTTTCACCATGTCCTTTACACCAGACACAGGAAATTGCTTCACAACAATATATGTTATCTAATATAGCAAGTAATCAGACATATACCTGTATACTGTAAAGTCTGATCCTCCTCGACACATTATACATAGCATATACAAGTATTTACCATACAAAATAACATACATCTGAGAGGGAAAAACCCAAGCCTCTGACATGTGACATATCATTAAATCCTAATTCCCACCCCAAACTATTCTTCATTTGTATTTTCATTTTACATTCCACATCACCCTCATCCTACATACATGTTATACACAACCGTAAATACCATGTCAATCAATCAACCTCTATTAATTATGGAGTAATACAATTACTCTCATTGTGACATTTACAATTTATAACATTACCAAAAAGAATCATATGTCCCACAACTCCAAACACATGCAATGCCACCACTGGCGATGAACCAAAATAAATATTTATACCGTACTACCAACCTTGTGCATCAACGAAATCCTGTATAAATTACAAAGCTGCTCTAACCTACCAAAACCCTTAACACTTAAATCTATTACCCCTGCCAACACATAAATGTCGGACCATAATCAAGGTCTTACCCAGCACAAAAATTGTATGTATCTGACGTGCCACAGAACATTACTACATTATTATATGAGACAAGATTATTTCCAATAGGCAAAACCAATACTATACCCTAACCTTCACCTCGCTCAACCAAACTATCGCAGACAAAACCATGCAAAAACCCATGACTATACCAAACTACCCCTCAACCCTATGAAAAGCCCAACGCAAAACTAACCCTGTTCTTACCGTCATCCCTAGCCACATACATCCCTACCCCTCCCATCCCTATTTCGTCCACCGTCACCCCCAAAGTCAATGAGTCAACTCCCTCCTTCGACAACGCTCACCCCCCCTCCACATCCATACACCCTTCCCCGCCAGCCAAAACAACCTCAATTCATTAGCTACTATCCAAACCACCACAAAATCATATCTCCCAACTAACACGCCTTACACACCTGTTCAAGCCCCTTTTGACCTAAGTACCCTCCTCACCCCAGATGATTATGGACTCTGCTAGTTGACTCTGCCTAGTGCGGTCACAGCAGCTCTGACTTCCAGCAGTCTCCCTACGATCCCCGTTGGGGAGGGGAATTTCTACCTTCATCACGATGAGCTACGCAAATCGTGTCAAGATCAAACCCAACAGTGGCACTGTGAATGATTCATCCAAACTTGCTCTAGCAGTTGCTGTTAAGAGCGTGCTACAGGTGAAGTTCAACACCATATTGACCCTGAAAGAAGCATTTATTGTTGTCTGCAACGATGATGATGATGCAGAGAAGCTACTCACTACAACAGCCACCACCACTCTCTCTGAACGAGGATTTACTGTCATGTCATCTCCAGCTCTCAGGGCAAGAAGAACAGTTTTCCTTAAGAAACTTGATAAGCTTCTTACAGTTCAACCTATCGACGAACTCAAGACATCCATTGAAGATCAAAATTCATGGGCCACAGTGGAGAGCATCATGAAAATACCTACAGCTTCCTCTATGCTCAAGGTCACGTTTACCGACGTCAACATGGCTGCCACTGCATTAGCCGACGGACTGGCTGTATATTATTACTTCGTCAGCCCCACCTGCATCGAAGCTGAGAGATTCCACTACATTTCTCACTGTTGGACCTGTTACTCGTATTCACACAACACCAGCGACTGTCCTGTGAAGGAAAAGAAGTTTTGCACTACATGTAGTAGTGAAGGACATGATTTTAGATCATGCACCGCCGCTGCTCCACCAACACCATCTTGCCTCAACTGAAAAAGCAACGATCACCACACACTTGCTGCTAAGTGTCCCACTCGCAAAGACATTCTGAAGAAGACCCAAGAAGCAGCACAGAAAAAGTCATCTTCAAAATCTCCCACCTATGCTGCAATTACAAAATTACAAGCTACCACAACTAAAATTCTCCAAGCCTCCACGCAACCTACTACTACCAGCATCGCACCTGCCAGTGACCCACCACCATCTACTACTGTATGGCTATGCTCATATGCATAATGCTGCTGTTCCTGGGACGTTCAACACCTCCATCAACGAACTCTTCAAATTAAACAACATGCCAGAGTTCAAATTTCCAGATTCTCCACCATCTTCTGTGATACTCAACAATTCCCAGCAAATTATCGACATTAATTTACCAGCTGATGACTCAGCTGAAACTCCACCACCACCACTAGCTACTACTGACGTCACGCCTACAACAACCAATGAGAGCTCACCAACACCTCACACCCCTACCGAGAACCAATCAGCTGCCTCCCTGCCAGTCTCGCCACAACTACCTTCCACCAATGAGAAGCATTCGTCTCCTACTACCTCGAACCAATCAGAGACTGTGTCCAGCCCTTCCACTCCAACACTTCTACCATGCACCATGTTTGGTGTAAGATTCTTTACTACTCGACAATTTCCCTCAACAATGATGCCTACTGACCTTACTCAACATCTCCACGATGGAACTGTTAAGTTCAGCTGTAATACCACACCACTCCTGACCCTCGACAACATTATAAGAGACCTTCAACATCCTAACTTCCAACGTTTAATTAAAGTAAAACACATCTCACTAAGACAGTTCACCTTGCTGGTGAATGGAACACTTCAGTGATTTCTCCAACACATCACTGTAATGTGACTGCCTTCTCGACCTTGCCTGCCTTCTGGGACTCTTCCATCGACACCTGACAGCCTCCTGCAGTCCACCTACACCCGCCTCATCAGCTGCTACAACTCGCTCCAGCGTCACACACACCGATCAACAACGCCTGCAGTTTCTCTGCACATGTCGCCCAGAGTGGACGTGCCACTCACCTGTATATTCCCTCCTCCTACCCTTACCCTACCTTTTCCCATATTTCTATCCTTACCCACCCTTCTTCCATCCCAGCTTACCGACGCTCAGGTCATCATGCTCCATGCTCCTCACCCCAACAACTCCCCCAAGACCATACCCCTATATTCCACTACAAAAGCCTCTTCCCATTCCCTCCCATACACCATCCAATTTCTACATTTAGAACGATACATGTAACACGCTAAGGCTCTAATTCTTACCCCTATTCCCACCTCCCTCAATCTCCACAATCAGCATACAAAATCTACCATAGAGTACATCAAACCCTTTCTCACCCTAGCAGTTACACCCTCAAAATCTAAAAACAATGCCCTCAGCAAAGGTATGCCCACCCCCCCACAACATCCGTATAACTCACCCTATCCACTGTCGCACTGGCTCCAACATCTCACAAAAGTACACCACATGCAGTACTGACTCCAATTCCCCACATCTCTCACACCTCCCATCCTGCACCACCCCCATTTGGAAAAGAAGAGCCCTGGAAGCCAGCACCCCATGCATAAACCTATACATGAATTCCCTATCCCGTGCCCTCAGGCGCAACCTCCTAAAATCCCTCCAAATAGTTACCCAATCATACACAGGATACACTCCTTAACACTCCACTACCTCACCCACACCCCCCAACCTCAACATTACTCTTACCGACACCTCCTGCGGGCGACCCACCACCAACAAATTCCTCAAAAGATCCTTACAATATATCAAATCCCTACCCTCCCACCATCTACTCACTTTCCCTATGACCCGTCCTACCTCTATCCCCCCCTTCCCCCAAAACACCCCCCCCCACCAATAACCTTCACACAAACATACACATTGACCTTCTTTCAAACCAAATTAACCCCAGCCCTCCCCTATCTACACTGTTCCTAACAATATCCTTCCTCAACTAATGCCGTCCATACGCCCAAATGTACCTAAAAACCCTCCCCTCCAATTTAATCACATCCCTCTGCAACAGGGGATATATAACAGCCACATACCACACCGTACTGTATATCATCGTATTCACCGCAATCACCCTCTGCCTTAACATTAAATCCCCCGATATTCATCCCCCCAAGCGTTCCCCACGACTCTATCAGAATTAACCTCCCGTGCCCTATTACCATCACTCGTACACAATGCCACATATGCGCAAGTTATCCACAACCAACCATCCAAGCCCTGACCCCAAGCAGCTCCCCACCCATGCACCCACCTGCAACAATTTTGACTTCGCCCTATTCACATTCATACCAGTCACACCGCAAAAAACCCTATACTTCTTTCCACACCATTCAGATCATCCAAACCACTAACCAACACCGTAGTGTCATCCACATATCCCACTATTCCCGACCCTTCCCCTTCTCCCCCCTTCCCCACTTCCTTCTGTACCAGATGATAAAACGGATCTTGCATACAAGCAAACAATATATGCGATAGCGGACAACCTTGCCTCAGCCCCCTATGTCGTGTCAGTATTATATATACACTTGTGTAGTGTATCAACGTTCATCTTAAGTTATACAGCTGGTCCCTTTGCATGTGACGTCACGATACCCGCTGACGTCAGAGGCTCAGCGCATGTGCATAGCCACGCATAGGCATACCCTCTGACTAGCGATAGACCTACGAGCTGGACGGACGGTGGCTGGGCTCTCTCCTGACGTACTGTAAATATACCGTAACCATCCTACAAGGAGTGTCTCTGACAACCTAAATATCTCTCCCAAGACCCACACGACACCTATCCATAGGTACCACCCTTCCCAACCTACCATTCACCTGCACCCTCACACATGCCCCATCATATACCGTCCTCACCCACCCCACCACCTCCTCCCCAAACCCCTGTCTCCTCATGATTTCATACAACACCTCCCGCTCAACACTATCATATGCACTCTTCCAATCCAATGCTAATACCCCACCCCTCACACAATCATCAATGTAGGATTTTATGCATCCATGCCCCCTGATCATACTCCTACCCGGGATACCATACTGCCCCTTCTCAATTATCCCTTCCAACACCCTCTTTAACCTGTTCCCCAATATCTTATCAAAAATTTTGTAATCCCCATTCATCAATACCAAAGGCCTAAAATTACTCATAGTATCCAAGTCTTGACCCTTCCTTACCAACACCAGCACACCCATACCCATTTGCCTATACCTTTTCATGCAATTCATCACCTGAATCATGCAACCGCTCAGAACATCCCAGTTTTCCCTATAAAAATCATTCGCAATCCCATCTATACCAGGTGTCGTCCCCTTACTTAACCCCTCTACTGCCTCCCATACCTCCTCCCCACTTATTGGCCCCTCCAGACATGCCCTATCGACCTCCCCCCAATTACTTCATCCCCCATAATATCACTTACCCCTACACCTCCCATCCATCTTGCCAAATACTTTTCAAACCACTTATCCACATACACACCCATTGCCTCTGTAGATCGTACCTTTAAACCACATTCATAACCCATACCTTCTTCATCCACCTCTATACACTCCACCGTCATCGCATCCATTCTCTGCTTACATTTCCTCAAAACAAACTTAGATGGTCTGTCCCCCAAAGCACATCATCTATTCCCGCTTTCACCCTGCATGCATCAAAATGCTCATTTTGGATTTCCTTCAACCTGTCCTTGATACCCCTAATCTCCCCCATACACTTTTGACCCCCCTTCGCATAACACTCCTGTAACAACCCCTTCAAATACTTCTGCAAGCTAAAACTCCAGCCTGCCTCCTCCCTACCCAAGGCTTTCCTTTGCCACCCCCACCCACCAACCCACCAGATCCTTCGCATCCTTCCCCTGCTCCCACAGCCCCTCCCACCAACTTCTAAAATCCCTCCTCCTGTCCTCTCCTACCACCAATTTTCCATTCAACTTCCAGTACCCCTTGAACCACTTCGCCACACCATCCCAGTGTACCTCCACCAACACTCCTCTATGATCCGAGAATTCCACATCGATTGCTTGAACACTACCCACCATGACCTTCCTAGTCACATAAACTCTGTCCAATCTGGCAGCATACCCTTGCCTAGCAAAAGTGTGCTCAACCATCCAACCACATCCCTCAAACCTGCACAACCTAGCAAATCCCTCAAAGCCCCCAACTCACAACCCGCACCTCTTGGTTCGACATCCTTCCCCCGAATCACACAAATAAAATCCCCCCTCCTTACCGAAACACCTGGTAAACCCCCCAAAGCATATACCAACACGTCATTTACAAACTCCGTTTTCACCCTGCTGGAATGCTCCGCCGGCATATACACCCCAACGAAGCAAACCCTTACCCCTCCCCATTCCCCCTCAACTCTTACCACCCTACCACCCCCACATACCTCCCATCCCAAAGGTCGAAAAGGGCTTGACACAGCTATAGCTACCGCCACCCCTCCCTTTAACCTCTCTGACGAACCCGCATACACAACAAAACCTTTTATACATAAATCATTTGCACACCTGTAATTATGCTCTTGTATAAAAGCCACTTGCACACCATAGCGTCGTAAAGTCCCCTCCACCCACACTCTCTTGACTTCATCCCTCATGCCATTTACATTTATTGTTATACACTTGAATATAATTGCGTGGGTTTGCCCTTCGGCCGCTGTGGAAGCTGTGACACTGACTTACCCTTACCCCCACCCTTTATTACGCAATTTTCCACCCTTGACACCCCCATTTCTTGCGCCGCCTCCCTGCCGTTGCCACAACTTCCACCAACGGCTTTTTACTAGTTCGTTGAGCGGGTGTTAACACGTCATCACTGTCAGACAAAGGTTCAGACCTCTTACGGGACTCTACCGTCCCTACCTGCTTACTACTAATATCCTCCTGATGCACTTCAACAGTCGTTTGCACGCTCTCCTACTGCTGCACCTCCTGACTTTCAACACGCAATACCTCCTCCCCTTCTACCTCTCCAGTGTCCTCCACTTCCAACATCGGTAAAGGATCATCAATTATAGCCTGCAGAACCTCCTCCAAGGGTATATCTTCACCATTCTCCTCAACCCCACTACCCTTCTGTTTCTCATCATCTTCCTGCGACACCCCAGGCAAGGTGTGGCATATCCTCGCAGAGCCATCCACTATTTCACTCCACAGCTTCGGCTGTGTTCCACATCTCCCTCAGGCAGCCCAGCACCTCTGTCCTCCACCACACTACGCTGTCTCATGTCTCCCTCACCACGGTTCATACCCTGCCGCATACAATCAGCTGCCACATGATCATATGCCCCACACAAGTGGCAAGTACGTCTCTGCCCCATATAAGTTACATACACTTGTGTTCTGAAATTAGTCATCACAACGTAGGAGGGAATAGGTCGTCGAATGGTCATCTTCAATGAATACGTTCCCTTGAATAGGCCCACCAGTGGCCCCTCATTCCACTTCCCAGCTGTCACTGCATGCACCGTCCCATATTCACCGAAGATCTTCATAATGTCCACTTGGTCCGCCTCAAATGGGATGTTTTTAACACGAACCCAAGAATAGGTCTGGGACACATCCTTCAGTCATACCTGCATAGTGGAATTAACAGTATACACTTTGTCTTGATGTTGATCCACCAGTAGTTCATACACATCAGTTGTCAGAAGCTTTACAAATACACGATTGACCCCATTCAGGGCCACTCCATACAAATCATAAGCTTCAATGCCGTAGACATCCCTCAGTATTAGCGGTAGAACTGTTCCTGCTGTAGTCGGTTGTAAGACTCCTTTTACCATGTCAATACACACAGTTTGCTGCCGGTGTCTGCCTACAGCCGCCATGTTGACAGAAAATGCTAGCTCACTATGGTCCTCGACCAGATGGTCAGAGGTAGCAGTCAGCACTGTCAGCGAATGCCAGAGTTGGTCTGCTTGAACGAGTTGACTTAGAGGAATGAGTTAGTCATGCTTGAAGGATGGGAGAGTTCAGCGTGCAAGGGCCTTGGGAATGCAGTAGCTGGTGACAATGCTTGGGAATGAGTTGGTCAATGCTTGGGAATGAGTTGGTCAATGCTTGGAATGAGTTGGTCAGTGCTTGGAATGAGTTGGTCAGTGCTTGGAATGAGTTGGTCAGTGCTTGGAATGAGTTGGTCAGTGCTTGGGATGAGTTGGTCAATGCTTGGAATGAGTTGGTCAGTGCTTGGGATGAGTTGGTCAATGCTTGGAATGACAGTTGGTCAATGCTTGGAATGAGTTGGTCAGTGCTTGATGAGTTGGTCATGCTTGGCAATGACTAGTGTCTCTAAACATGTATACATGGCATACTAGTGTCTCAAATGTACCATCTTATATATTCACATGTTTCACAAAGAATGTCGTCAAAATATTGTAAACCAACATTCATTGTCTTATATATTCCGAATATTGAGGCACGTAAATATTTCTTTATTTCCCTTAAATTGCCTCTACTACATTGTTTAATTTTAACCACAATGTGGGCGAGTACAGGTGTGTCTATGAGAATGTGTTCACATGTATGTGTTCATGAGTGTTCATGGGGTCTAGGGTGAGGTGTGTGTGTCTATGTATGTGTGACCTCATACATGTTAGAGTGAGAGGAGAGAATTGTGCGGATTGTTGTTTGCATGTGTGTGTATTTGAAATACATAGGATTGTGTGTCTTTTTTTTATGCATGCAAGTGTATGTAAGGGAATCGTCTTTCTTCCATGCTAACATTGGTGGAGTTAGTTGGAAGAAATTTGCCCAAGATGCCCCACTGAATTCTTGCCTTATCCAACTCCACAGTCCCTCCAGTTCCGTCTTGAAAAACCTGGGAAGATGTTGGCTGTACAAAGTTGGAAGAACATTTCTGGCATCGTTGTTTCTCTTTTCTGGGTGTAACAGCTGGTGTCTGCTTACTGCTTGTATTTCTCTTTCTGCTTTCTTCAAACGCTCCTCTGGATAACTTCTCAATCTGAAAAACTCCCACATTTATTTTAGTGAAACTGTCAAATTATCTTCCTCGCTGCAGATTCTCTTTATCCTTAGGGCAAAGATTGTCTGAGTGATCTAGGGTGTGAAGAAGTCCACAGAAAGTATTGGTGAGCATTTCCAGGCTTGTAATATGTCTTACTTTGTAGTTCCCTTTTTTTGGTAAGATAACTACAGTGTCCAGGAAAGGGAGTTCTGTGTTATGTTCAGAAGTGAATTTCAGAGAAGGATGAGCCCTATTCACCCATGCCTTAAGGTCTTCCACTGTTCTTTCCCCTTCTTTCACTATGCAAAATATATTATCAATATATCTATTGTAGGTTATCAAGTTTAGTCCCTCTTGTTCCATGTTTCTTTCTAGTACACAATGGACGAAAAATTCGCCACTGCTACACTCACAGAAGCCCCAATAACAGTACCTGTTTTCTGTCTATATGTTTTACCATTGAATTTCAGAATAGTGTCCTCCATGATGTGTAGAAGGGATTTTTCTACTAACTCTTTCTTTTGTGGTTTCTTAATTCCTAGCATTAGTAATTTCCCTTTTATGTTTTCTAGTTTCTCATGATAAAACTGTGCCACTATCATGGATGCTTCCTCTTGGGGTATCGATGGGTATAAGGATTCTATATCTAGTGGCACATGTCTCAGATCAGTTGGTGCCATTCCCAGTTTCTCTCCGGTTTCATCTATTATGGTAATACAATGAGTGGCATCTTTAATTCTATCTGGTAGCAAGTCTAGTAATGGCATAATGATTGCCGTATTTATTTTATCCACTGGTCTAGTGGGTGCTGCACACCCTGACAGAACTGGTCTCTTTTTAAAAGTTCCTGTGTGTGGGTCCCTCTCCTTATGGGTTTTTGGTAAAAAAAATACATTTTGGGTACCTTAGATTTAAATGCTAAAAGAGAGTCCCTCAGTGATACTGTCATAATCCGCTTGTCTCCCGAGTTGTTGTATATTTCTATTACTAGATTCTTGCCCCTGTTCTGTATTTCTTTAAACGTTTTTTCTGGTTTGTCTAGTTCTTAATAGGTTTTTTCGTTTTTCACATGTTTTTCTCCTGCTATGATGTAGTTGCCTTGAATACCACAATTTCAGACCACTTGTCTGCGTCTGAAATCACGATATCCTCTCTATCTTCTAAGTTCTTCAGGCTTACTTTTTCTTTCTCTTTAAGGTTAGATCTAAATTTCGTTATTTGTTTCTTATGTAAGGTTTTCTCCATCTCTGTTAGTTTGTTTTTCAACCCTGGTAATTTCATATCAGGTTCCAAGTCTAGCATAGGAGGCCTCATGTATTTTTCTGAAGTGGTATAGTTTGTTTCCCCCTTATTTCTAGTTTCCCCAGTCATGTCTCTTGTTCAGGCTCTTTCGTAGTCTTTATTGATTTGTTTTTCCAGAGCTAATGTTCTAGTTTTCGGGGGTCCTGGCACCAAAGATAGACCTTTACTGAGGACTCGTTTTCCTATTTTGTCAGTGGAACCTCGGAAATAACCAATTTTTCCATGTCCCGTAGTTTGTTTGGTTGTATCCCCATCTTCCCTGTTGTTGGTTTCCCCTTTCCCTGTCCAGTATCCCGGGTGTGGATGTTGTCCCCACCCTTTCCATTGGTTTTGGTATCCCATCCCCCCTCCCCCGTTGTATGGAGTCTCTTTTTGTTGAAAAAAAAGAAGAATTATCATAGTTTTGTTTGTAGTTTTGATTATAGTTTGTCTTCCAGTAAAGTGGTTTGCTGTAATATTGTTTCTGTTTATAGTAGTTAGGTCCTGTATTGTAGAATTGTTTGTTATAAGTCTGGTACCCTTGTTTAAATTTAGGATTCTGTTGTTTCCCTGTGTTAAGGTTCTTGGGAGGGTTAGGTTTAGGTTTATTTTTATTGAAAATTTCTCTTTTTTTTATACATATTGGTTTTCTTTTCAGTTTTGTTCACTAGTTTTTCCACAAAATTTTTAAGAATTCAGATCAGAGTTTTCATTTCGTTTTCTTCTGTGATAGGTTTTGTTTGTGTGTCTAAGGTTATAAGAGGTTATTCAGTGTGTTTAAGTTTTTCAGTAATTTCTAAGTCTTTCGGTTTTGTTGTTTCCTTATCACTATTGTTTTCCACTTCCCCCATATCCAGGACTGTTTGCCATTTTGATAGCAACATGTCCAGGGCATGTGTGCCCTCTGGGAGACCTTTCCCCATATTGTCTAAGTCAATAACTGGGGGTGAGTTTTGAGGTTTACGTCCATTATTTCTGTTGAATTCTAGAGCATAGGCAAAAATGTCTTTGGTGGTTTCCTTGTCAAATTCATTAAATATGAGATTTTTCACAACGTTAATTTGTTCTGTTAGGTGCTCTAGGGTAATTGTGAGTCCTAGAGTCTGGGTTGCAGCTAAATTTATAGAGGTTCTCAGTTTTTTCTTCCATAGATTTCAGAAGCCAGTCTGGGTATGTACAAGAGTCGGGTAGACTCTGCCCCATGTCTGGTACCACCCCTATTTCCTCGCAATCATGAAAATACCTGATCTTGCTATATGTCCCCTCCAACTCCTTATAAAGTTGTCTGAGCAGGGATGCTGCTTTATTTTCTTTCTTATTTAGTATTTTCTTGGGTCTCCAATTATCCTCCAGTTCAGGCATTGGGTCACTGATTCGTTTAGTTAGTGTTGTCTTTTCAGTTACTAGTCCATAAGGAAGATGTTTAAGTAGCCCATCATTTAAATCAGTACTATTTACTGTCGCCCAAGGATCTTTAAAGAAATCCTGTGGGTTCATTACTGCCTTGACCCCACTCCATTTCAGAGTTTTATTTTTAGTATTCTCGTCTGCTTCTTCTCCCAACAGTTCATATTCTGGTAAAAAAAAAAAACATCCTCATTACTTAGACCCCATTGTACCTGTTTTCCATCTTTATGTCCCACTATAAAAAATGGTAGACCATTCTCTTCTGTCTTACCCAAATTGTTGTCTTCTTGATCTTGGTGTTCCATTACAATGACTTCTCTCTCTAATGGGCAGCTCGTCAAGGGCTTGATAATTTCCTTGTCTCTTGTGTTGTCCTCGCCTTCCATGGTGATTAGGTCGAAATCTGCTGTGTCCTTTGTCCTTTCTGATGACATACGTTATTATGGAAAGCATATTATTTGCTTCATACAGTGAAGTTTTTCGAGAATTTTTTGTATTCATCCATACAATCTACTCAGTGACTCCTTTGAGAACAAAACATGGAAAAAGTGCGTCACCCACCTAATCATTGTAGTACATGTTACAATCTTCTCAGTATTTTAGGATTGTAAATCCTTGATACTACATAATACATTCGCTCATACCATCATGCGAAGTTCTCACACGAACTCCATCTAAAATTAACCCTACCATTGTACACTATTAACAACACAAAAAAGTATTAATCATAGTACTATAATTCAACTGATCTTTCAAAGAGTCAGTCACTAATGAACAAAACATGAATTTTCAATAAAACAATTCTTTAACGTATACCATCTTCAAAACATATTATCAACACATTTCTTTACAGTGAATGATATACTTTAGTCACTACTTTATGGTTAACATGACAACCAAGACTCACCATATCACGCTATACCACATGAACCATATAACAAAGTCAATCATAGTCATCAATCAAAAAAAAAAAACTTATACAAAGATTCATATCCAACATTTATTCATCCTCCAGGAAAGCCCCTCATTTCCCTTCATTACTGTACATGTCCTTCATGAAATGTCTGTCTTCGTCATCCCCATGCAACACCCATCCCTGCCACAATCACACTATCTACACTCGCGTTCTTTCCCATGCTATGAGTCACCCGTCGCCCACGTTACATCAAAAGTCTTCTTCAGTGTCCCCCCTATGCCCCATTCACGCCCTCACTCACTCCTCTATACTAATGTGTTTCACTCCCACAACCACATGCAAAAAAGACCTTCCCCTCCTCAGAGACAATCCCCTTTACTCATATTACCCCTCATTCCCCTGCAAATTCCCAATCGTCATATTTCTATAACTATCAGGAAACTTCACATTCCAGGGCCGCCCATAAATCTCCGTTCCTACATTTAGTTCGATACATATGTCCCGCAATAGCTCTAATTCTAACCTCTTCCCCAGCCTCCCTCATCATCCACGATACATACACATAATCAACCAACAAATACATGAGGGTCCTTCTTACGTCTACCCCCACACCCAAATGTCTAAACTTAAACCTGTAACACCAAAATCCCTCTCCCCCATCCTATGTATCACACCCCTGAACCATGATCTAACATTTCCCAAACATTCACAAAAGTATACTGCGTGAAAAGCTGTATCCTCTACCCCACATCTACCACAAACTGGAGATGCCACCAACCCCATCCTAAATAGAAGAGCCCTAGATGCTACAACCCCATGTAGAAAACGATAAATCAACTCCCTGACCCTTGTATGTAACCACAACTTGCGTAATCCCTCCCATATCCCCTTCCATTCATACACCGGGTACACCGCCTCTGCCTCTACAACTACTCCCACCTTCCCCAACCTCCCCAAGGCACTCACTGTCATCCCCTTGGGTTCCCTTATAGCCAGTAGATACCTCAACAAATCACAACACACACTCAACTCTTTCCCCTCCCACCATCTTTGCAAATCACTCATTACCTTACAAACTGTTCTACCTCCTACCCCACCCAACCTTATATAAGATTGCTTCACATACACACACTTCAATCGTAATTCTATAGGGATAAGCCCCAAACCTCCCTCCCCCACTCGTTTCCTTAGCACCTCCTTTTTCAGCCACACCTTACCATATGCCCACACATACCGCAATACCCTAACCTCCAAAATCCTTACGCCCTCCTGCAACAACGGGTAGACCACAGCCACATGCCACAATCTACTATAGATCACCGCATTTACCACAATCACTCATTGTTGCAGAGTCAGTTCCCCCAGCCTCCAGCCCCCCATCCTGCGAATCGCTCCCCCAACAATCTAACCTGAATTCACACATCTTGCTTCTCTAGAATCATTCATGAAAACTATCCCACAAATTTTCAACTGCTCCACTACCGGCCTTAATATCAACCCCCCCACCCACGTTCCCACCTCCAACAACTTTGACTTAGTTTAACGAAAGTTACTAGCCTTCCATATTTCTCCTACATTTATCTTCCCTCACGAACCATGAGTTACGGAAGATCTTCCACTTCCCATGGAGAATAGAGGAAATAAAGGAGAACAAGAGCTATTAAGAAAAAAGAAGAAAAACCTAGATATGTGTATATATGTATATATATGCATGTGCATGCCTGTGTAATATGACAGGACGTTCCTATAAGAGCTTTGTGATAATATATGAAAGAAATTCCGCAATCTACAATGAAAGTGATGACCTGGGGAGAAAGTCGAGTCGACAGTAAGTATGAAGAATCATATAGCGCATCTTGCAAATAAGACTCCAGAAATACTGTTCATACTAGTACCCTTCACGAAAACACTAATAATTCTACCTACATTCCCCACACCCCCTTCCCCTCCCACCAAAACCATAGTATCATCTACGTACCCTACTATACCCGTCACACCCCCCATCCCAACACCCCCTTCCCCGACGCCTACTTCTATCAAACTGTAAAAAGGATTTTGCAAGCATGCAGACAGTATCTGCGACAGGGGACATCCCTGCTGCAGTCCTCTTCCCATAGTCACTTCCCTTCCAACACGTCCATTCACTTGTACCCGCATATTTTCGCATCTTTATACAGCGTCTCCACCCATCCTACAATTTCCTCTCAAAATCCCTGTTTTCTCATTATCTCACACAACACCTCTCTATCGACACTATCATATGCAGCCTTCCAATCTAAAGCCAGAATCCCACCTACCTGTCTGCCCTCTATAAAATCCCTAATCCTCCCATGACCCCTGGCCATACTACATCCTGGTATTCCATACTGGCCCTTCTCAATCACATGACCAATTACTCTTTTCAACCTATTCCCTAACACTTTCACATTTTTTTTTATAATCAGCTAGTGCCCTATAATCCCTGATAGTATTCCCTTCCCACTTCTTAACTAAAACCACCACACCCGCGTGCTGTGCCTCCCTCATATGTCCTCTCTTTTTCATCCCATTTAGCAGTCTTACCAAACATTCCTTAATTGTCCCTCAATTCACCACATAAAAGTCGTTAGGTATACCATCCACTCCAGGAGTTTTTCTTCGTCTCAAACCATTCACTGCCGTCCACACTTCATATTCACTTATTTCACCTTCAATGCCCACCCTATCGTTCTCCTCCAATACTGTCGATATACCCTCAACCAAAATCTGCTCCTCCCGCCCCCCACTCTCCACCTTTCACATATAACACTCAAACCATTTGTCCAGATAAATACTCACAGCCTCAGTCGATCTCAACATCTGACCTGTAACATACCCTTCCTATCCTCCCACACCTCCATCCCCATCACAGTCATCCCCCTCCTCCATTTACGAAACCTCCTTAATACACATGCAGATGGCCTATCACCCCATAACACATCTTCCATTCCCCTCTCAGTCAAATCACATCAAATCTTTCATTCCGAATTTCCTTCAGTCGCTCTTTCAATCCACCTATCTCTGTTACTAAGTACGATCCCCCCCATCATAACACCTACTTAACTGCCCTTCGATATATTTTTGCAATCCATACTTCCATTGATTTTCCTCCCTCCCTTTATCCCTGTAATAAACACTTATACCTGGTTTCGCATACCTCTCCCACCACCCCACAATATCCCCCGCAACCCTCCCCTTCGCCCATAACAATTCCCACCACTCCACAAAACCTATTCTATTAACCTCCCCTTCTAATAATCTCACATTTAATTTCCAATAACTCTCAAACCACTGAACCATACCCTCCCAACCCACATCTACCAAGACTCCCTAGTGATCAGAAAACCCCTCATCTATAGTCTGAACCCTTCCCACAACCACATTCCTTGTTACATAAACCCTGTCCAACCTCACAGCATACCCCTATGTATGAACGTGTGCTCCACCCTCCACCCCCACTACATCTACCATTCCCACACTACCCACAATTTCCCTCAAAACCCCCAGCACACAACCCGCACCTCTTGGTTCAACATCTTTCCTTCTTATAACACTATTCCAATCACCTCCCATTAATGTCACATCCAGCAAACCACCCAATGAATAAACCAAAAAATCGCTAACAAAAGTCCTCTTTAACCCTTCTGTTATTTTCAGCCGGCATGTACACACCCACGAAACACACGTAATAAGGAACTGATGCAATGTCCAATCTCCTCAAGGACACTGATAATGGACTCTTGCTTCATGGAACTGGATTGAATCTTCTCTTGAATAGACACTGTTTACATATGTCCCTCTGGTGCAACATGACTTTCATACCCTGCCATTTCCATACCCTGTCACTTCCATACCCTGGTTTTAATGCAGCAGCTCTGAATACTCGCTAAATATTATATTGCATATACTAAAATCAAAACTAAACTGTCTGCTGTCTGTATTTAAATAACCCAGACATAGGACTTGGAACATTAACTAGTCATTCTTATAGGAATATATTCCCACTTATTGAATTGTACATGTAAGTATGGTTTAGTGAGTCATTAGTGGTATAAAATCCCATCATGTACAACACCTGGACACCTATTCTGAGGGACTGATTACCTCTTATTTTATCTTGAAATATTTTACATCCAATAGCCTATTCATTTATTTAGTTTTGTTCAAACCTGTACTCTTATTTGCACAGGGTAACCATGCAAGGTCTATTAGTACGGGACGCTTCAGTACTGGTGGAAATCTACTGGAAGAAGGGGCAATGTTGTGTAGTTGAACCTATCAGGTTTAAAATAAAAAATACACCTTTATTAGGCATATGATAACTGTCAAACTGAGACAGGTCAAAAGTGAGGTCAGGTACTTGTGAGAGTAAAGGGCTGTCGGAACTGAAGTGACATGAAAGGTTTATTGTATAAATCACAGTTAATGTGGATAAATGTATGCATTCCAGTGTTTTTCTCGATGGAGTTGGTTCCTGAAAAACGTTTCTGGTCAACACTGCCAAGGCCACGTTCCAGACCAGACCTGAGGTGGATCGTGGATGCTTCTAACATTGCGCATTGACGAGATTTTTTATCCTTTCACCCTAGTCCATGATGAGATATGCTGTGATGAGCAATACATGCTTTATGAACCTTTCAGGTGTGTGTGTTTCTGATGGTGTATAACACACGTAGGGTCTGACCGCTCTTACGTGTCATTTCACTTGTAAGGTGTATTCACTTTTTCTTATACTTGATATAGACAAGTCTTCAATGAAGCGTCATAATAGGTGTTTTACCTGGTATGGCTGTTTTTATTACCTCTTGTCAGCATAAGCCAATATTTACCTGCTTAATGCTAGCACCATATGTTTAGTGAAAGTGCTTGTGCAGAGAACACTAGGAGAGTATACACAGCTACAGTCTAATACTGAAACTGGCTGAAGTTCTTCAATAAATCCTCTTTAAGGGGGGCTCCTTGTCGTGGTAAAGAGGCTATCAGTCTGAGGAATTGGACCTCTTGGTCTTCTTCCTCAGACCGAACCTAATTACCCCCCAATCCCCCCTTCCCTATCCCATCTCCTCCATCGTCCCTTTTTCCCTTTCCTCCTCTTCCTCCTCATCCCTCCCTTAGTTCCTTCCCAGTTTTACCCTGGGAGCTTCTCTCCTCAGGCATTCTAGTTCCTAGGTAGGGGGAAGGGTATCATGGTCCATCCCATTCCGTTGAGGTCTTTGGTGGTGGTGTAGTTTGCCGTGGAATCTGGATCGCCTGGGGATGTCCCGATCCCTCTCCGGTCACCCGGGGGGTATCTTTCGGGCGACGGGTGTATCTCTGGAGGCCACCTTTTGGATTCCGGGGGTGGTGACCGAAGGCGGTATGCTTTGTGGCGGATATCCGGCCGCCCTCTCTTTTGTCCGCCGAGATGGCTCGGTGGATGTGAGGTTGCTATCCCAGATTGCTGGTTTACTGGCATGAAGGGTAGGGTATGACACGGGTTCCATGCAGCATCTGCACTACTTGCGGTGTTCAGGTCCTCTTGGGCGCGGAGGGGGATTTACGCTCCCTTTCATTCCTCCTAGGAGCTATTCCTCCACGTTCCCCCCTTTTTTTATTCTTTTTTTTATTTTTATTTTCTTTTCTTCTTTCTTTTTTTTCTTAAAAATAAAAAGAAAGAAGTAACCTAACCATAGCTGACCCAATCCATGAACCCACTACCCCCGGGCCCCTTCCTGATACCACACCCAGTACTGACCCTGCCTCGTTACCGGACAACTCTTTGGACACCTCTCATGCCCCTGTACCTCTTGCTGGTGCCGGTTCGTCACCTGCTTCAGGTACCGAGGTTCTGACCCCTTTTGACATATCTGACTTTCGCTCTTCTCTGACCTTGATTCCGGCTTCTCCCTCGACGGTGCGGCAATTTTCGAATCGCTCGCCCATCTCCCATCGGACCACCCCGGTCCCACACCCAAACGACCAAGACCAACACATGACGATTCGACACTTCCTTCTCGTTCATCTCAGAAACGACCAGCTCGTCACGCACTCCCCTTAAACTCTGTTTCAAACTACTCAATGGACTAAGTTTTTTACTCTGCGACCGACTTCTCCTAATACCTATCTTTCAGACCATAGTATTGGTAATGCTCTGCTACGCCATGTTGGTAAAGACATCTCATTTCACGCTCTCAAGAGCGGCACTCGCATCATCAAGGTCCAGAATGCTGGCTAAGCTCGCGATCTTTCTCTTCTTACAACCATAGATACTGCTCCTGTTACTATTGACAAGCACTATTCCCTCAATTCTTGTTGTGGTTCTGTCATTTTGCCCCACACCATTGTCCAACGGAATTTCCAGACATGTGGTGATGACATTTTAGAGCAGCTTGAGCTCCAAGAACTCCCTATCCTTAAAGTTGACACTTTTGAACTCCCTGCCAATAAGCGAAGACGTTATCCTTGCAATATAGCTCGTTTAACATTTGACTGCCGTGAACTACCACCTTCGGTTTACATTGCAGGTCAACGTTTACAAGTCCGAAAGGTGACCCCTACACCACAACAGTGTAGAAACTGCTGGCGTTTTGGTCATCCAGCGAAATATTGCAGGTCCATGGCCGAATGCCCAGTCTGTGGTGCTGACGACTATGCCAGTTCTTCTTGTACTCTACCTCCCTCTTGCCTTAACTGTCATGAGGCACATCCATCGTATTCTCGCTGTTGTCAGGTTTACCTGAATGAGCGGGAAATCCGTTGTCTCAAAGAGGCAGAAGGCTTCTCATATGCTATGGCCGTCTCTCATCTACGCCTTCAAGGGAGACTTCCCCCCATTTCCTGTTCTCGAATTGCTAAACGTCGCCCCGCTTCTGGGGTCCCAACTTCCACGACTTCCTCTGTGGTCGCCTCATCCTCAATCACCCCTGTCTCGAATCCTTTTGATATTCTTGGCTCCGAGGTCCCTACCTCGGCTTCCCATACTGTCCACACTCCTTCCTCTACTCACTCGCACAATTCTGAGTCTACACGTCCTCGTCCTTCACCTAAACCTCAGCGCCCCCCTTCTTCTCATAAGCCCGGCAAAAAATCCCTACTGCCAGGTTCTTCGCCTCTGACTAGTTCTATAACGTGTGTGGAGGTTCATCCTCCTCCTCATACACAACCTTCATCCCCTGTCCCCTCCCAAGCCCCTTCGACAGTTTCCTCTTCTATCTCCTCGCCCTCTACTTTAGTACAGTCTATAGACTCCCTGATCGTTGCTCACTCTTCTTCCATTTCTAATGTAGTCCCACATTCTGCATCTTTGACTTCCGAAACACTGGAAGGTCTTCCGCTGCCTCCACACGTGGACTTTTCTAACCCTAGTCCATAGATTCCTCTCACTTCCACTTATATCTTTCTCTCCATAAATCATGGCTTATTTGCAGTGGAATATCCGAGGCCTCATGGGTAACCGGGGTGAGATTCAGGTGTTGCTCTCTCAGTTTTTCCCTGTTGGGGTCTGTTTGCAAGAACCCAAATTACAATCCACTGTTATCAGGCCCTTTTCAGGCTATGATTTGTTATGTTCATCGGATCCTTTTTCCGATGGAACCTTTAACGAAAGTGCTCTTCTTATACGCACTGGTGTTCCATACCATCAGCTCTATGTTCCTTCTTCCTTACATTACACCGCAGCCCGTATCCACTTGAATAAGTGGTATACACTCTGTTCTTTATATCTCTCCCCTTCGTGGGCAATGTCTATCCCAGATGTTGATTTTCTGGTTTCTTCCTTACCGCCAGCCATTCTATTACTTGGCGATTTTAACGCACACCATTTTCTCTGGTAAGGGTCGCACTGTGACTCCCGTGGCATTCAGTTGGAGGCATTTCTTGCTTCTCTTCCCCTCCATGTTTTAAATACGGGTACTCCTACCCATTTTGATCCCCGCATCGCCTGCATCGATCTTTCCATCTGCTCTTCATCTACTGTCCTTGACTTCACCTGGTCTGTCCTCCCGGACTTACATGACAGTGATCATTTCCCAATTATCCTTAAGTCCCCTCTGTTTTCTCCACCTCCTCATTGCCCACGCTGGCAATTTGACCGGGCGAAATGGGACCTTTACGCACATCTTACTGCCTTTCATGAGGTTCCTACCTCGTCCTCCAATGATGAGGTTTTACATCTCTTTTCGTCCTCCATCTTCACAGCGGCTTCACATTCTATTCCCCAAACCTCGGGCAAGCATCCTCAGAAGTGCATGCCTTGGTGGTCTCCTGCTTGTGCTCGGGCAGTGCGTTTGAAACGCCCTGCATGGGGCAGGTATCGGTATAACAGAACCACAGAGAGACTCCTTGATTTCAAGCAGAAGAGAGCTATTGCTCGCCATGTCATACGTGATGCTAAACGCACTTGCTGGCGAGATTACGTTTCTACTGTCACTTCGGCTTCCTCGATGAGTGCAGTCTGGAAGAAAGTGCGGAAATTAAGTGGTAAATTCTCCCGACCCGGCTCCTGTTCTTCAGGTTGCTGGTGTCGATATAGCACACCCTCTTGCCGTTGCCACTGAAATTGGTAATCATCTCGTCCGCATTTTTCAGGGGCTCCATCTATGCCCCTCGTTCCTTTCTTCTAAGTCTGCCAGCGAGTTAAAGCCCTTAGATTTTTCTTCTCTTAGAGAAGAATCCTATAATGTACCTTTTACCCTTCAAGAACTGGAGGCAACACTCTCTGCTTGCCGATCATCGGCAGCTGGGCCAGACGGCATACATATTCGTATGCTACAGTATTTACATCAGTCTGCTCTTACTGTCCTCTTACGAATCTTTAATCTCATATGGTCGCAAGGAGTTCTTCCCCAGCTGTGGAAGTCTGCTATTGTTCTCCCTTTTCGAAAACCAGGTACTACGGGACGTGATCCCTCTCACTACCGCCCCATCGGTCTTACCAGTGCAGTTTGCAAGGTGATGGAACGTCTAGTTAATAGACGTTTGATGTGGTATTTAGAGACTCACAATAGTCTCTCCCCTAGTCAATATTACTTCCGTAAGGGCCGTTCTGCCATTGACCCCTTGCTGCGCTTGGATACGTATATTCGTAATGCCTTTGCGAATAACCATTCGGTTATCACTATCTTTTTCGACCTTGAGAAGGCTTATGATACAACTTGGAGATATAATATCTTGGCCCAGGCCCACTCCTTAGGCCTCCGAGGCAACCTACCATTCTTTCTTAAGGCCTTCTTAACTGACAGACATTTCCGGGTCCGGGTTAGTAATGAACTCTCCCCGGAATTTGTCCAAGCTGAAGGTGTCCCCCAGGGATGTGTTCTGAGCACAACACTCTTTCTGCTTGCTATAAATAATCTTGCATCTGTTCTCCCATCCAATATTTGGTCATCGCTCTATGTGGATGACTTTGCTATAGCTTGTGCAGGTGCTGACTGTCACCTCATTGCAGTTTCCCTCCAGCATGCCATCAACCGGGTTTCTGATTGGGCCTCCACTCACGGGTTTAAATTTTCTAGTGGCAAAACTCATCAAATTACGTTCACTAGACGTTCAGTGGTCTCTGACCATCCATTGTACCTATATGGCTCGCGTATCCCAGAACGTGATACAGTCAGGTTTCTCGGCCTCCTGTTCGACCGTCGATTGTCCTGGAAACCTCACATTACCTCTCTGAAGGCAACTTGTCACACCAGTTTGAACCTTCTTAAAACCCTCGCACATCTTTCATGGGGGGCTGATCGTAGAACCCTCCTTCGCCTACATTCAGCCCTAATTTTGTCGAAACTCGATTATGGTGACCAGATATATTCTGCGGCCTCCCCTGCTACTCTTTCCATCCTTAATCCCATCTATCACCAGGGATTACGCTTATGCCTTGGTGCATTTCGTTCTTCCCCGGTTGAGAGCCTCTATGTAGAAGCGAACATTCCATCCTTATCTGATCGTCGTGATGCACATTGCATTCGCTATTTTGTTCACTCTCATGACCGCAATCCTTCCATGTATAGGATTGTTACAGATGTTAGTAGGCGCTCTTTATTTGTTCGTCGCCTCTGCTTACTTCGTCCCTTTTCTCTTCGTCTACATTCACTCCTGTCTTCCCTTCAGCTCCCACCTCTATATGTTCATGTGACATCTCCCTTTCCCCTACCCCCATGGGAAGTTCCTCCTGTCCGTGTCTGTTCTATTCCTCTACCTTGCGCGAAAGCCCAACTACCTACGGCGGCTTCTTGCTCTTTCTTTCTAGACCACTTCCGTTCTCATTCCCACGCCATTGCAGTATACACCGATGGTTCAAAGTCATCTGACGGCGTCGGATTCGCAGCAGTGTTTCCGGACAGCGTTGTACGAGGGCATCTATTACCCGCGGCTAGCATATTTACGGCTGAATTGTATGCCATTCTTGTGGCACTTATCCGTATTGCATCTATGCCTGAGTCACCATTTGTGGTCGTTTCAGACTCCCTTAGTGCTTTACAGGCTATCCGTAAAATTGATACACCTCACCCCCTAGTTCTTCGTATCTTTAGCAAGCATAAAGATATTGTTTTTTGTTGGGTCCCTGGTCATGTTGACGTACAGGACAATGAACAGGCAGACACTGCTGCGCGGTCAGCAGTACATGACCTTTCAGTTTCATATAGAGGTGTTCCTTTCACGGACTATTTTGCGGTCATTGCTACCCACCTTCGCACCCGTTGGCAACAACGCTGGTCTGACCTGCTGAATAACAAACTTCATTCTATTAAACCGGTTATAGGTTTCTGGCCTTCTTCTTGTCACCAATGTCGAGGTTGGGAGACTACTCTCTCCCGTCTTCGCATCGGCCACACTCGTCTTACTCACGGGTATCTCATGGAGAGGCTCCCTGCCCCTCTCTGTGAGCATTGTCAGGTTCCAGTGTCTGTTCGACATATCCTGTTGGACTGCCAACTCTATCAACGAACACGCAGAATTTACCTCCAACGACGTCTTCGCTCTGCGGCCCTTTCTTTACCTTCCCTTCTTGCAGATGGACCCTCCTTTAATCCTGACTCTCTCATTGACTTTTTGACAGAAACTGACTTACTACACAAACTCTGAAGATTATACCTCTAGCACCTCCCTCAGTCCCTTCTACCTCGATCTCTTGCTACCCTCCATCCCTGCACTATCCACCGGCATCTTGCACTCCATACCCTACTCTCCCTGCATCCTACAATAATCTGCAGCGCTGTATAACCCGTGTGGTTTAGCGCTTCTATTTGATTATAATAATAATCTTCAATAAATCGGAAAGTTAGTGTTAGTAGTTGGAAAATACGATCTTACAGTTGAAAGGAGTTCTGATACTATACTTCAAAGTGCTTGGCGTCACGGTCCGGACACTGGCCCATCGCTACGCATCCCTAGGAGACTTGTGGAAAAATAAACAAATGCAGTGTAATGCGATTCTTTATTGACTACTTTTCGCCCACACAGTGGGCTTTATCAAGTCGCAAACAATCTACCCGGGTAAAGAGTACATGAATATATATAGTGTGGATAGTCAGGTGGAGAATGTTGGGTAGGTTGAATTTCAGACTAACCAACAAGACTGTCTTTAAGTCCAGCCTACCCAACATTCTCCGCCCGACTGTTTGTTACTTAATAAAGCCCAATGTATGGGCGAACCGTAGTCAATAAAGGATCGCATTATACTGCATTTGTATTCATTTTTCCATGGTATCGGTATTTTATACCATTTATCACTGGAAAACTTATTTTGGAAGGGAGAGGGCATATAGTTATTTGTTGTTCCTTGCACTTGAACACTTTGTACCTTCATAGTTAAGAGCTATAACTTATTTAATGGAATATTTTCATCGTATCTAGACATCCATTCCCATATCTTGTGATAAATCAACATTTGTCTTTCCTGTTTTTAAGTAAAAAAAAAATCTGGTAAATAAATTTACCCATTAAAATTTTCCCTTTGATTTTAAAGTCTGTGACTAAAAGAAAGCGGGGGTTTGTCCCCATACTACAGTGGATGGTCGACTGTTTAGATGTTCCCCCACTATTCCTGGAGACAAAGACACGAATTGAGTCTACTCACGGCCCTGCATGCCCTGGGTCGGTTACGCATAAAAAACCCTTTCCCCTTCACTAGGGGCTTTTACACACCCAAAAATATAAAAATACAAATTTACATAGTGAATATATTATAGTTTTAATTTTTCAAACTTAGTGGGGGGGCGTGTTGTTTTGATGTGCTAATTGTTAAATGATGACTGGGGAAAAACAGATGTTAAGTTAAAAAATTTTAATTTTAATTTTAGTGATAAAAATAGGTCTGAAAAATCGTAAATAATGTATGTGTATATGAGGTGCGTTACAGTATTAAAGAGCAAGATTTAACCCCTTGAGATCATAGAAGTTCATTGTATAATTCCTTCGGAAAACACGTCATATTGCTGACAAATGTAAGGTCAAGTGACTGAATTATGGGGGGGCATCAACCCCCTTCGGGGAAAACCCCGACGTTCCATTTGCTTTTCTTTTAGGTGGGG
>WNWK01022809.1:0-31942 GCA_009830355.1 Cherax destructor
TATTTGCTGTAGCTGGCGCTCAGTTGAACTGGTGCTCCCACAAGGTACTAAGTGGTCCCAGATTTTTTTAATACTGTGCACACTGAGTGCGCAGACCCATTCTCTCATGTCTAGGCGACTCAGGCCTATTGTGCCAAATTTGAAGGAATGAAAAATAAAATGTTGATCTACGTTCGGAGCAGTACGCATACAAACGTATATACACGTTTGGACAGTTTAAGGGTTAAAACTACCATTTAACCCTTTGACTGTCGCAACCCCTAATCCTGAGTGCTCTCCTGTTGTCGCAAAATTTAAAAAAAAAAATTATTTTTTCTTATGAAATGATAGAGAATCTTTTCCCGATGGTAATGACACCAAAAGTATGAAATTTGATGAAAAACTTGTGGAATTACGCTCTCGCGAAGTTAGTGATCTTGGCGATATATATGCATCGGCAATTTCGCTGACTTTGAGCCCTATTTTCGGCCAATTCCATTGTTCCAGTTGACCAAACTCATAGCTATTTCTTTAGAACTCCATTTGTTCTATTGATTGAGTACAAGAAACCACCAATTTATCGATTTCAACTACCCAATAAAGTGGTCAGAAATTGGCAATTTGGCCAATTTCATGCAAAAAAAAAAAGTTGTCAATTTCAAAATAGGGTCCAGAATAAACAATGCAGACATTTCTGGCACTAAAATAAGATGTTATCTGTTCATTAGTCACGTCTTTAGGCCCCTCTTATATTACTCTTGCTTTCTATTTTGATTTTTTATTCACACAAAAAATAGAAGATTTACCGTTATGCAGACTATTGCATTATTGTAAAAATGGTATAAATAATATCAGTGCACTTGTGAAAGAATATTAGACTCACCAATTGATGTGTATTGGACGCGTGGCATGATTTGTTTACTCTTGAACATTTGCAAAAATCGAACATTTCCCCTACTTTGAGCTTAATTTCAAGGTCGTTTTCATCATGAAACTAATCAAAATCTATATTTCTGTAGTATGTTTTCCATTCTATCAAATGAGACCATAAAAAAGAGAATACAACCATAAATACTATATGAAAATACACCTCAAAGACGGCGTTTTAATTAAAAAAAAAACGGTCAGAGTTTTTTTCTCATTATAAACTGCGTGCTGCAGGATTTTTTTTTATACTGCGCACACTGACCACACAGACCCATTCTCTCATATGTGGGCCTACCAGCTTTCTCCCGCTTGATTTGAAGCCGCTAGAATTTGAGGGTATATATACAGTGGTACCCCGACTTACGATATTTTTTTCATTCCAGAATGCTGTTCAAGTGCCATTACCAAACGAATTTATCTCCATAAGAAATGATATAAAATAGACTAGTCCTTTTAGACCCCCAAAATTACACTTACAAAAGCATTTAAAAAAATCAACTTACATAAAAGGGTGTGTTTGGGGACCATCGTAAGTCGGGGTACCACTGTACGTCCAAAACAATGGCTCGTAAGACGTATATACAGTATACGACCGAAACAGTCAAAGGGTTAAAAACACATCTGCCTAACATATCCCAACATCGGGTAAATATGTAAAAACTATACAGTAGATCGTCATTTAGCACGGTAGTTACATTCCTGAAAATGTGGTGTTAGATAATTTTGTGTTATATAATTAAAATAACTTATGGGAAAAATAGGGTTACGTTCCTGGGAGTCCCCCAAAAAGCCAAACAAGTTTTTTTTAGACCAACAGATCTTACAAAAATAAAAGTGAATGTGTAATTGTAGTTCATTATCATGATGTATTATGTTGTTTTTACTGCTTAAGACTACAAATGTAACAGAAATAATAGTATTTACCTTAAATTGTGGGTGCTGGTGTTTGTGGATGATTTTGAAGAGAGTGGAGAGTTATGATGTGGCCCTACTGGGCTGAGGTGGATAGTAGAGGTTCTGGAACTGAAGTCGATGGTTGTACTGAGTGTCTAACTTTAAGTCATTCAGTAAGTCAGTCAAGTCATTCAGTAAGTCAGCCAAGTCATTCAGTAAGTCATTCAGTAAGTCAGTCAAGTCATACAGTCAGTAAGTCAGTCAAGTCAGTCAGTCAGTAAGTCAGTCAAGTCATTCAGTCAGTCAGTAAGTCAGTCAAGTCATTCAGTCAGTAAGTCAGTCAAGTCATTCAGTCAGTCAGTAAGTCAGTCAAGTCATTCAGTCAGTCAGTAAGTCAGTCAAGTCATTCAGTCAGTAAGTCAGTCAAGTCATTCAGTCAGTAAGTCAGTCAAGTCAGTAAGTCAGTCAAGTCAGTCAGTAAGTAAGTAAGTCAGTCAGTCAAGTCAGTCAGTCACACAAACTTATGTTTACCTCTTTTTATGTGTACAAAGTAACACTTCATTACGGCCACGGGTTATGTCTTGTCTAATATGCTTATATGTACCTTTTCTTGCCACTTTGAGCAACACTTCGATTGCTTGGCAGATACAAGATATAGTAATTTAAAGATCAAAACACAATTCACTCTGTCTCATTCTTCACAAACACAGCTGGCTTGTAGCAGAGGACTTTTTTTTGACGCGTATGAAATACGTACGAATGCTGGGATGGTGGGGTCCGGGGTGGCTGGGGAAGGCGGGTGGTGTCCGCTGAACAACAACAACAAGGCTGCTTGTGGGAATGGTTATTTGTTTTTCCTTCCCGCAAACTGTAAGTAAGTTTATTCAGGTATACACAGATACAGTTACGAAGATTATCATACATAGCAGCATATGTGTAGAGAACCTAGGATAACCCAAAAAAGTCAGAGTGACTTATTTCCATTGTCTGACTTTTTTTGGGTTATCCTAGGTTCTCTACACATATGCTGCTATGTATGATAATCAATGTAACTGTACTTACCTAATTGTGGTTGCAGGGGTCGAGACTCAGCTCCTGGCCCCGTGTATCTGAATAAACTTACAGTTTGTGGGAAGGAAAAACAAATTCCCTTTTCCTCAAAGCATGAGGATTCTTAGGCAGTAAATAACCATGGGGTTACACTTGAAATCACCTGATGCATTACCGAAAACGAGCAAGGTGAAGCGATCCTTTGCTGTCTTGAAGCCTGGTGCACTTTTCTCTTGCTGACTGATATAAGTTCGTGTTGGCATTTTCTTCCAGAAAACACTCGTCAGCATTAAACACTTGATGTGGCTCATAGCCACCCTCAGTAGGACTCCCCACTGACTCAATGGTTTAACCCACCATGGGCTACCGTGCGTTCAAAAATTTTTCCACTCCCGTGAACCGTGTAATATCATTTTTACGTTGTGTTAGATAATAATGTGCCGCAATTCTTCAATCGTGCAATACCCGTAACGTATAATATAATCTCGTGCTAAATGATGGTCAACTGTATATCCATATTCTTATTGTCCCTATCATATGTAAAACAATATAATCTTAATATCTGTAATCCTCAAGACCATTACAAGATTGAATGTGTTTACATTATGTTAATATGTTAGAATCCTGACTACCTATAATCATAATGAAACCTGTAATTCTTTAAAAAAAAAATTGATAAAAGCCAATTATTTCTTCTTTTGACGTACCGGCCGAATCCCACTGTGGTGGGGTGGCCCAAAAGGAAAAACGAAAGTTATAAAAGCCAATTATCGTGTACTAATAGGATAATCAGTTTCCTTATATTCATTGTAACTCCTAAATTTATAATAACACTCACCTAAGAGACTGTATATATAAAACCACTCAATTAGTCATTGCCTCATTAATCTTAAGTTAGTCTTAAATTTGCAGGAAATGCTCTGCATATTAAGGTGCTTTCTGCATGCACACCCAAATGTCTTTCACCTTTGTATAAACATTTTATCATGCTGAAATAAAGTATCTAATCTTATCTCCTTACAATTAATGTAATTTCCCCTCTACCTCATCTCTCCCCTAACAACTTCTCTTCCTGGTCGCCACTACAGCACCCGTTCATCGTGGACCTGGTGTACGCGTTCCAAACCGGTGGGAAGTTGTATCTAATATTGGAATACCTGTCTGGTGGTGAGCTCTTCATGCACCTGGAGAGAGAAGGGATCTTCATGGAGGACACGGCTTGGTGAGTATTATGTACAGTGGTACCCCGGTTTACAATATTTTTTCGTTCCAGAATGCTGTTCAAGTGCCATTACCAAACGAATTTATCCCCATAAGGAATAATGTAAAATAGACTAGTCCTTTTAGACCCCCAAAAATACACTTACAAAAGCATTTAAAAAAATAAACTTACATAAAAGGGCGAGTTTGGAGACCATCGTAAACCGGGGTACCACTGTATATTGAATATCGCCTTATAGTGAATATCCCCCTAAAGGTAGGGGGTGTGTAGACCAAGTGTTTACAGTGAAACATATAGGTGAACAGTAGTGGACCCCCGAGTTTCGTAAAAACTTCACTCCTGAAGTCTGCTCAAGTGCCATTACCGAACGAATTTACTCCCTTAAGGAAAAATTTCACGTAGGTTAGTCTATTTCAGACCCCCAAAAATACACTTCCACAAGAACTTACAAAATTATACTTACATAATTGCACGATTTCCGGGGTATTCGTTAACCGAGGGTCCACTGTATTTAGATAAGGGTAAAGAGGTTTTTGTGGCATTTATGGATTTGGAAAAGGCATATGACAGGGTGGATAGGAGGGCAATGTGGCAGATGTTGCAAATGTATGGAATAGGAGGTAGGTTACTGAAAGCAGTGAAGAGTTTTTATGAGGATAGTGAGGCTCAGGTTAGAGTACATAGGAGAGGGGGAGATTATTTCCCAGTAGAAGTAGGCCTTAGACAGGGATGTGATGTCACCATGGTTGTTCAATATACTTAGAT
The DNA here is from genome assembly GCA_009830355.1 of Cherax destructor. Lineage (NCBI taxonomy): Eukaryota > Metazoa > Arthropoda > Malacostraca > Decapoda > Parastacidae > Cherax > Cherax destructor. The sequence goes on from WNWK01022809.1 coordinate 4,838, forward strand.
GGGGTTGTAAGAGAAGTGAATCCTGGGGTGTTGGCAAGAGGTGTGGGGTTAAAAGATAAAGAATCTAACACAAAGTGGGATTTGTCACAGTTGCTCTTTGCTGATGACACTGTGCTTTTGGGAGATTCTGAAGAGAAGTTGCAGAGGTTGGTGGATGAGTTTGGTAGGGTATGTAAAAGAAGAAAATTAAAAGTGAATATAGGAAAGAGTAAGGTGATGAGGATAACAAAAAATAAGGTGATGAAAGATTGGATATCAGATTGGAGGGAGAGAGTATAGAGGAGGTGAATGTATTCAGATATTTAGGAGTAGACGTGTCAGTAGATTTGTCTATGAAGGCTGAGGTGAATCATAGAATTGATGAGGAGAAAAGGGTGAGTGGTGCACTTAGGAGTCTATGGAGACAAAGAACTTTGTCCGTGGAAGCAAAGAGGGGAATTTATGAGAGTATAGTTATACCAACACTCTCATATGGGTGTGAAGCATGGGTTATGAATGTTGCAACAAGGAGAAGGCTGGAGGCAGTGGAGATGTCATGTCTGAGGGCAATGTGTGGTGTGAATATAATGCAGAGAATCCGTAGTTTGGAAATTAGGAGGAGGTGTGGGATTACCAAAACTATTATCTAGAGGGCTGAAGAGGGGTTGTTGAGGTGGTTCGGACATGTAGAGAGGATGGAACAAAATAGAATGGCTTCGAGAGTGTATAAATCTGTAGTGGAGGGAAGGCGGGGTAGGGGACGGCCTAGGAAAGGTTGGAGGTAGGGGGTAAAGGAGGTTTTGTGTGCGAGGGGCTTGGACTTCCAGCAAGCATGCGTGAGCGTATTTGATAGGAGTGAATGGAGACAAATTGTTTTTAGGACTTGATGTGCTGTTGGAGTGTGAGCAAGGTAACATTTATGAAGGGATTCAGGGAAACCGGCAGGCTGGACTTGAGTCCTGGAGATGGGAAGTACAGTGTCTGCACTCTGAAGGAGGGGTGTTAATGTTGCAGTTTTATAACTGTAGTGTAAGCGCGCCTCTGGCAAGACGGTGATGGAGTGAATGATGATGAAAATTTGTCTTTTTTTGGGCCACCCTGCCTTGGTGGGAAATGGCCGATGTGTTAATAATAATAAAAATAATGTGTTTACACTATAATTTTTAGGCCTAGCACTATTGTTAGGCCTAAAAAAAGATGCAAAATTAGACATGTCTGATTCCCTAACCTGTATATAGACATGTATGTGTTCTATAGGCCTATAAGTGTGTTTGCTGAATCTTGAAATTAATTTTCAAGCCTATAACTTTCTCTCTTGTCTTAAAAACCATTTTCAGGCCTATAACTTTCTTCCTGAATTTTAAAATCCATTTTCAGGCATACTAACTTTCTTCCTGAATTTTAGAAGTCCATTTTGCCATCTCTAACTTTCACTCTCTACAGCTTCTACATAGCAGAGATAATCCTGGCACTGGAGCACCTCCACTCTGAAGGCATCATCTACAGAGACCTGAAGCCGGAGAATATTCTTCTGGATTCTTACGGTCATGTCAAGCTCACCGATTTTGGGCTGTGTAAAGAAAAAATACAAGTGAGGTTTACTGTTGGTCTTTAGTAATCATGATGACTGTAGTAGTAATCATGATGACTGTAGTAGTAATCATGATGACTGTAGTAGTAATCATGATGACTGTAGTAGTAGTAGTAATGATGACTGTAGTAGTAATCATGATGTCTGTAGTAGTAATAATGACTGTAGTAGTAGTAATGATGACTAGTAGTAGTAGTAGTAGTAATGATGACTGTAGTAATAATCATGATGACTGTAGTAGTAATGATAACTGTAGTAGCAGTAATGACTGTAGTAATTTTACCCATTATACAGTGGACCCCCGGTTTACGTAATTAATTCGTTCCAGAATGCTGTTCAAGTGCCGTTACCAAATGAATTTGTTCCCATAAGGAATAATGTAAATTAGATTAGTCCTTTTAGACCCCAAAAATACACTTGCAAAAGCACTTACATAAATAAACTTAAATAATTGTTCTAGTTTGGAGCAGTACGTAAACCGGGGGTCCACTGTATTTGAAATTTGTTACTTAGGGAGGTCTGTAATATCAAGATTTACTGTATTTCGAAACCTTTATTCATCTCCATACTTATTTTCCATGCGACATTTTTTTTCAGGACGATTCAGTTACACACACCTTCTGTGGCACCATCGAGTACATGGCGCCAGAGATCCTGACACGCACAGGACACGGCAAGGCCGTTGACTGGTGGTCCCTGGGAGCGCTCATGTATGACATGTTAACTGGAGCGGTGAGTTATCGTCATCAACAATTATCACCCGATACTTTTCTAGAACCTCAGAAGGGTTGTTTTCCCCCATAGATGATAGAAAGATACAATAGTGACTGGACAATACAGTGGACCCTCGATTTTCGTTCACCTCCAAACTCGAACAATTATGTAAGTGTATTTTCGTAAGTGCTTTTGTAAGTGTATTTTTGGGGGTCTGAATGACTAATCTAATTTACATTTGTCCTTATGGGACCACTGTACACAAAAAAAACCAGATATGGGAGAATGAAGGTTGTGACTACGTTTTGGTCTGACTTGGACAGAACGGCATTGTGAACAGGGTAAGATATTGCATGTAGAACTAGAGGAGGCTGGGCAGGGCAAACCAAGGCAGAGTAAGGCAAGACAGAGATTTGTGGTGAATCGTGAACTTTATATTCATGCTACGCTGTTGCATTTTGCCGCTGCCCACATCTGGTGCATTGGGAATTGTATATGAAAGTGTAATAATATGGTTTCGTTACCTTTAGTTCATTTGCTCTGTGTTAGTGTCTATGTAAGAATGGCAAGTCTAGCAGGCTGGTATGGCAGCATACTAGCAGCTATAGTCTAGTTGAACTGGCAAGTTAAAATGGACACACACAAAGTCAGTACCTAACCATCTGGGCTGTGGTTCCTGCGACGGTTTACGTGTGGCCAGCAGTAACAACCTGTTTGATCAGGTCCTGATCCACCAGGCCTGGTCATGGACCGGGCCATGGGGGCGTTGACCCCTGGAACACCTCCAGGTATACTCCAGGTCTGGTTGTAAAGCACTGAAAATCAAACTTGTCAGTTAGGTAATAGGTTGGTAGACAGTACCATCCTGGCAGATGGTACCATCTCCTGGCAGATGGTACCATCCTGGCAGATGGTACCATCCTGGCAAACAGTACCATCCTGGCAGACTGTACCATTTTGGTAGATGGTACCATTCTGGTAGATGGTACCATCTTGGTAGATGGTACCATCCTGGCAGACATTACCATCCTTGCAGACACTACCATCCAGGCAGACATATCCTGTTCACTATGCACTCAGACAGGATTGCTGCTCACCCTTCTGTCTCATAAACTGCAATATGAGGGGTACCTTACGAATTTTTGTTTTTATTCACTATACTCACACTATATGCTTCTTAATAGTTCTTAATCCTGTAACAAAATAGTGACCTGGTATCCATGAAGAATAATTTCCAAGAACTACCCTGGTCTGTAACCAGAGGCCTGGTTACAGACCAGGGGAAGAGGCCTGGTTACAGACCAGGGGAAGAGGCCTGGTTACAGACCAGGGGAAGAGGCCTGGTTACAGACCAGGGGAAGAGGCCTGGTTACAGACCAGGGGAAGAGGCCTGGTTACAGACCAGGGGAAGAGGCCTGGTTACAGACCAGGGGAAGAGGCCTGGTTACAGACCAGGGGAAGAGGCCTGGTTACAGACCAGGGAAGAGGCCTGGTTACAGACCAGGGCAAGAGGCCTGGTTACAGACCAGGGACAGAGGCCTGGTTACAGACCAGGGGAAGGGGCCTAGTTACAGACCAGGTGAAGGGGCCTGGTTACAGACCAGGGGAAGGGGCCTGGTTACAGACCAGGGGAAGGGGCCTGGTTACAGACCAGGGAAAGGGGCCTGGTTACAGACCAGGGGAAGGGGCCTGGTTTCAGACCAGGGGAAGGGGCCTGGTTACAGACCAGGGGAAGGGGCCTGGTTACAGACCAGGGGAAGGGGCCTGGTTACAGACCAGGGGAAGGGGCCTGGTTACAGACCAGGGGAAGGGGCCTGGTTACAGACCAGGGGAAGGGGCCTGGTTACAGACCAGGGGAAGGGGCCTGGTTACAGACCAGGGGAAGGGGCCTGGTTACAGACCAGGGAAGGGCCTGGTTACAGACCAGGGAAGGGGCCTGGTTACAGACCAGGGGAAGGGGCCTGGTTACAGACCAGGGGAAGGGGCCTGGTTACAGACCAGGGGAAGGGGCCTGGTTACAGACCAGGGGAAGAGGACTGGTTACAGACCAGAGGAAGAGGCCTGGTTACAGACCAGGGGAAGAGGCCTGGTTACAGACCAGGGGAAGAGGCCTGGTTACAGACCAGGGGAAGAGGCCTGGTTACAGACCAGGGAAAGAGGCCTGGTTACAGACCAGGGAAAGAGGCCTGGTTACAGCCCAGGGGAAGAGGCCTGGTTACAGACCAGGGGAAGAGGCCAGGTTACAGACCAGGGGAAGAGGCCAGGTTACAGTCCAGGGGAAGAGGCCAGGTTACAGACCAGGGGAAGAGGCCTGGTTACAGACCAGGGGAAGAGGCCTGGTTACAGACCAGGGGAAGATACAGTGAACCCTTGTTATAAGAAACTGTTAGGGGAGATAACATGTGTCCGCTGATGGCAGTTGTGGCAGATTAGTCAAGATTGTTCTGCTGTACATTGGATCCCCTATATCCGCGGGTTCGGTTTCCATGGTTTCAGTTATCCACAGTTTACCGTAGCCCAAAAATAATTCTTACTTTTGCTTAATTATGACCCCAAAGCACAACAGTAGTGATGGTGGGAGATCTTCAAAGCCTAAGAGAAGCCGTGAAGTGCTTCCCATCAGTGAAAAAATGACAATTCTTCACTTATTGTGCATAATTTATCAATTAAACTTTGTAGTAGGTGTGTACGTAAACAAAAAAACGACTTATAGGGTTCACTACTATCCGCAGTTTCTGGTATCTACGGTAGGCCTTGGATTATTATTATAATTGTAAGGAAGTGCTGAACCTAATAGGTTAAGGTAGATCTTAAAAGGTATCTCCTCATGGATACGGGGGGACTACTGTATAACACTAATGAACAATTCTGTAACCAAAGAGACTGTTTCCGAGTAGGTATATCCAGGTTTTACTGTACTCTCCAGAGCCAGTAAAAGTGATATTGTATTTTTTAATTTTTTTTAGGAATTTAGGCCTTCCCAACACTTCACATAAAGCCTAGATTACCTTGTTTTCTCTCTTCCAGCCGCCGTTCACAGCCGAGAATCGCAAAAAGACAATAGAGAAGATATTAAAAGGCAAGTTGAACCTTCCGCCGTACGTCACCCCAGACGCACGCGACCTTATCAGAAAACTGCTCAAGGTAACGCCACAATACTCTTTTATGGGGTCATGACTTGTTGTATGGTGTGTTGACCTGTTGTATGCTGGATATTATGTTGTACAGTCATCCCTCGGTTTTCGTGTTTAATCCGTTCCTGAGGGAGGCACTAAAACTGAAACACATGAAAACTGAAACCATTTTCCCCATAAGAAATAATGGAAATTCAATTAATCCGTTCCAGAAACCCAGAAGTTTGGAAATTTTTTTTTGGGGGGGCCTTAAAGATAGATTTACATGCACAAATGAATGAAATGAATGTGGCACTTACCCTTACTGAAGACTGATGTTGCTGGATGGAAGAGAGATAGGAGGGGAGAGGGTAGAGACCTTAATTTTTGGAAGGGGAATCCCCCTCCATAAGGACTCTAGGTACCAAGTCCTCATCTGGGGTCACTTCCGTTCTTTGTCTTTTAATCCCACTAGGACCAGCTTGAGAGTCACTGCACACCTGTGGCACTAAATATCTGTTCAGAGAGCTCTGTGTCTGGTGGCTCTTTAAAATGTCCCTAAAATGGGACATGGAATTGTCATTGTAAAAGTAGCCAGCACGGATTGCAACATCTTTGTCAGGGTGATGTTCCTCCACAAATGATTGCACCCTACTCCACATTGCACAAATCTCCTTAATCTCTGAAGAAGGCACCTTACATCTCTCTTCCTCCACTGAATCAATTTCCTCAGATCTGTTTTGTTGTTGTTGCAGCTCAAGCTCTTGCAGCTCTTCAGTGGTTAGATCTTCATTGTGGTCCTCCACCAACTCTTCCACATCCTCTTCATTCACATCCAACCCCATGGAAGTCCCCAATTCCACAATATTTTCCACAACTTCCATAGGCTCCTCAGGGTTAGCTTCAAACCCTTCAAAATCCCTCTCTGGGACACAATCTGGCCACAACTTTCTCCAAGCAGAGTTCATCGTCCTGGAGGTCACTCCCTGCCAAGCTTTATCAATAAGGCCTATGCAATGGAAGATATTGAAGTGAGCCTTCCAGAACTCTTTTAGGGTCAATTTAGTGTCATTGGTCACATCAAAACACATTTGAAACATTGCTTTGGTGTACAGTTTTTTGAAGTTTGCAATGACCTGCTGGTCCATGGGCTGGAGGAGAGGAGTGGTGTTAGGAGGCAAGAACTTCACTTTTACAAATCTGAAATCCTTAGACATTTGGTCGTCCAAGTCTTGAGGATGACCAGGAGCATTGTCCATTACCAGGAGGCACTTAAGTGGCAATTTATTCTCCAATAGATATTTCTTCACACTGGGGCCAAACACTTGATTAAACCATTCCAGGAAAATTTCCCTAGTGACCCATGCCTTAGCATTAGACTTCCAAAACACACACAATTTACTCTTGTCAACACTGTAGTCCCTGAACACACTGGGATTTTCAGAGTGATACACGAGTAAAGGCTTCACTTTGAAATCCCCACTAGCGTTACCACACAACATTAGAGTTAGCCTGTCTTTCATAGGCTTGTGTCCTCGCATTGCCTTTTCCTCCTGCGTGATGTAGGTCCTCCTTGGCATTTTCTTCCAAAAGAGGCCTGTTTCGTCACAATTAAACACTTGTTGGGGTTTGAAATTTTCAGCCTCTACATATTTTTTAAAGTCGCGCACAAATTTTTCAGCCCCATCTTTATCTGAACTGGCACCCTCACCATGCCTTACAACACTGTGTATGCCAGTTCGCCTCTTAAATTTTTCGAACCAGCCTTTGCTGGCCTTAAATTCATCAACATCACTGGTTCCAGGCATTTTCTTGACAAGATCGGCATACAACTGCCTTGCTTTTTCACATATGATGGATTGCACAACACTATCACCCACTAGCAGTTTTTGGTTTATCCACAGCAACAACAATTTCTCCATATTTTCTATTGTTTGTGATCTCTGTTTGGTTATTGTATTCACCCCTTTCGCAACATTAGCTTCAGTGATTGCTTTTCTCTTATACACAATGGAACCGATGGTTGTTGGGGCTTTCTTGTATATCCTGGCGAGCTCGGCAATACATACACCACTATCATATTTTTCTATTTCTTTCTTCAGTTCTACGGTGTTCCTCACTTTCTTTACCAAAGAAGTGGCACTAGGAGCTTTCTTTGGGCCCATGGTAGCTTATTTAGTAGTCACACACAATAATCAAGGCCCAAAAACAATGAATTGTTAATAAATGTTTTGTATAAACTCCTGGGGTGATGTTCACTCAAGCGTAAACAATGCTAGACTGCGTGGCAATGTGCGTGGGAGGTGCGTGGGTGGTGGCCTACGGCCTTTGTATGTGCGCGGCACTGGTGGACAGGTTCCGGACCGAGCACGAAAACGGAGGGAACACACGAAAACAGAGGGCAATTTTCCACGAAAAAACTACACGAAAACTGAAACACACGAAAACAGAGATACACGAAAACGGAGGGATGACTGTAGTGTATAGTGAATATCAGAGACTTATCAATATAAAATAATATTCTCTTGTGTAATATATAGTGAATATCAAAGCTAATACCTTGGGTAGCATTGAAAACAGAGTGAGTGATAGTGAAAGCGTTTCTTCTACTCCAGCGGAAGACAGCACTGCCTCGGAAAAAAATTTCTGCCCCACGAAACTGTCTGCTTTTTCCACGGCGTCAACAACGCTCACTTTTTCTGTTTCCACAGCGGCAGGTGAGCCAGCGGCTGGGTAGCGGACCGGACGACAGCGAGCCCATCAAGCGTAACCTCTTCTTCAAGCACATCAACTGGGATGACGTCATCAACCGCAAGTTGGAGCCTCCGTTTAAACCCGTCCTGGTGTGTCCTCTATTGTTGTTTGTGTTTTATTTTTGTTTTAATTTTTGTTTTATTTTTGTTTTATTCTACAGAATTTAAATCTTTCAGTGTCAATCCCATAGTATGACACCATGAGCTCAGCTCACTCAGATAAGCTGTGAGTGGTAAATTTGGGCCTAGATATGACAGAATAGGTCTGTGGTAAGTGTGCACCATATAAAAAAAATAATGCAGCATGCAGTGCACGAAAAAAAAACTGCGACAGTGTTTTTGGTGTAAAACAGCGACTTTGCAGTGTATTTTCGTATGTTTTTTTATGGTTTATTCTCGGTTTCTTGGTTTCATATGATAGAATGGAAGATATATTGCAGAAATAGAGATGATTTTGATTAATTTCAAGACTGAAAATAGCTTGATATTGAACTCAAAGTAGCGGGAATGTTCAATTTTTGCCGATATTCCAGAGTACACAAATGATGTCAATTGTCCAATACGTGTCCAACTGGCCAGTCTAATGCACATTTAGGAATGCACTGACATTATTTATACAATTATTACAATAATGCAGTAGTCTACATAACAGTAAATCTTCTATTTTTTGTGTGAATAAAAATTCAAAATGAAAAGCAAGAGTAATATAAGACGTGACTGAGAAACAATGTTTACTTAGTGCCAGAAATGTACTAATACTATTTTCAAATTGGCATTTGCTGAATTTTGTATGAAATTGGCTAAATTACCAATTTCTGATTACAGCCTTGCCTCACTTAACGACGAAGTTCCGTTCCTGAGACCACATCATTAACCCTTTGGGGGTCGGTGCCATACTAGTACGTTTTACGAGCAGGGGTTGGTGCCGTACTAGTACGCCCAAATTCTAGTGGCCTCAATTTAAGCAGAAAACGTTTGGTACGCATACATATGAAAGAATGGGTCTGTGTGGTCAGTGTGCGCAGTATAAAAAAAATCCTGCAGTACACACTGCATAATGAGAGAAAAAAAACTCTGACCGTTTTTTTCGATTAAAACAGCGACTTTGCAGTCGATTTTCGTATGGTATTTATTGATGTATTCTCGTTTTCTTGGTCTCATTTTATAGAATGGAAGATATGTTACAGAAATAGAGATGATTTTGATTGGTATAACAATGACAAGTACCTTGAAATTGAGCTCAAAGTAGCGAAAATGTTCGATTTTTTACGATGTTCAAGAGTAAACAAATCACACCATGCCTCCAATACACATCAACTGGCGAGTCTTATATTCATGCACAAGTGCTCTGATATTATTTATAACATTTTTACAATGATGCAGTTGTATACATAACAGTAAATCTTCTATTTTTTGTGAGAATAAAAATTCAAAATGAAAAGCAAAAGTAATGGAATAGGGGCCTGGAGACGTGACTAATGAACAGAGAACATGATATTTTAGTGCCAGGAATGTCTGTCTTGTTTACTCTGTACCCTATTTTGAAATTGGCATCGTTTGAAATTTGTGTGAAATTGGAAAATTGCCATTTTCTGACCACTATTTTGGGTAGATAAAATTGGTAAATAGGCGGTTTCTTGTACTCAATCGATAGAAGAAATGGAGTTCTAGCGAAATAGCTATAATTTTAGGAGACTGAAACATTGGAATTTGTCGAAAATAGAGCTCAAAGTGGGCGAAATCGCGGATGCGTAAGTGTCATGGCTACCGCTAACTTCGCGAAAGCCTAATTCCGTTAGTTTTCAATCAAATTTCATAATTTTGGTGGCGTTATGATCGGAAAAAGATTCTCTATCATTTCATAAGAAATTTTTTTTTTTTTTTCCAAAAAATTTTCGACCCCAGGAACACTTTCCTGAGAAGGCCTGTCGACCCCCAAAGGGTTAAACGAATTCATCGCTAAGTGAGGAGTATACTATAATGGTAGTGAGTTTGTGTCAACCATCTTTGATATATTGTTTTAATGTCACCTTTGAACCATTTATAAAATTTCTGGTATATTTTTAAATGTTTATACAGGTCTCCCTCGACATTCGCGAGTGTTAGGGGATCAAGAGCCTGCGAATGTTTGGTGCCCCAATATATTGTAGGAAAATATAATACAATACTGCTTCCTTAACCTATTGAACCATGAACAATCATAAAACACATATAAACATCGTAAAATAATGTACTATATACAGTGGTACCTCGAGTTACGATATTTTTTCGTTCGAGAATGCTGTTCAAGTGCCATTACCAAATGAATTTATCCCCATAAGGAATAATGTAAAATAGACCAGTCCTTTTACACCCCCAAAAATATACCTACAAAAGCATTTAAAAAAATAAACTTACATAAAAGGGTGATTTTGGGGACCATCGTAACTCGAGGTACCACTGTACATGTTATTTTGACATGAGCTGGTGGGAGGCCTGTAATAGTATAATTATAAAATATGTATTTTATAGTGTTGTGAAGTGTCATGGTGAATCAAAAGTTACTGACACACTGCTGCTTCTCCCTCTGCTGTAGCTCCGCCCACTTTGTAATGATGCCAAATGTTGAATTAAAAAAAATAAAAAAATAAAAATGAAATGAAACTCCAACTTGATAACTTTATTTTAATTTGCATAACTCATATACAGTGGACCCCTGAGTTACGTACACCCCGGAAATCGTACACGATGGTCCCCAAAATCGTCCTTTTATGTAAGTTTATTTTTTTAAAAGCTTTTGTAAGTATATTTTTGGGGGTGTAAAAGGACTAGTCTATTTTACATTATTCCTTATGGGGATAAATTCGTTTGGTAATGGCACTTGAACAGCATTCTCGAACAAAAAAATATCGTAATTCGAGGTACCACTGTATAATATTGTAAGTGCTTTTGTAAGTGTATTTTTGGGGGTCTGAAATGGACTAACCTACTTGACATTTTTTCTTATGGAGTAAATTTGTTCCGTAATGGCACTTGAGCAGGCTTCTGGAGTGAAGTTTTTACGATACTCGGGGGTCCACTGTATTACAGAAAACAATAAAAAAGTAAAATACACATACAACGAGTTAAACTTACAGAAAAATACATTAAATTCACCATCTAACATTGTTACGAAGTGGGAGGAGCTATTGGAGGGAGTGAGAGGCGAGCAGTAAGTCAGTGTCTGGTGAGTCGTCATGGGTGGTGGATGTTAGCCTTAGCGCTAATAAAATGTTGTGTAATTACACTAATATTAGTAATAAAGGTTATCTATCTATTACATTTATTCTAAATTGATATCAGAAACACGTAAATACCCTAGAACTGTAATAAAGACGCTGAAATGAATAATATATGCCATATTATATGAGGAGTAAGAGAAGCAGGCAGGCCGCCACTCAGAGATGTTTACATCAGGGTAAACATGCCTAAATCACTCTTGTCATAAGAACAAATGCAAAAATAGCATTTATTATTTTTAGAATAATAATTTATAATAATTGATCTGGAGCACTTTAAATGTCATCAGTATTTGGTAGCTGGCATTTAGAGCACTCCACAGCAATTATTATTTATTATTATTTCCCTACAATATATTGTTGGGAAATAATAATAATAATAATTATTATTATTAATAATAATATTAATATTATTATTATTTCCCTACAATATATTGTAGGGAAATAGTAATAATAATAATAATAATAAATAATAATTGCTGTGGAGTGCTCTAAATGTCAGCTACCAAATACTGATGACATTTAAAGTGCTCCAGATCAATTATTATAAATTATTATTATTCTAAAAATAATAAATGCTATTTTTGCATTTGTTCTTATGACAAGAGTGATTTAGGCATGTTTACCCTGATGTAAACATCTCTTATGGTGGAGGTCTGCCTGCTCTCTTACCCCACTCATATAATATGGCATATATTATTCATTGCAGCGTCTTTATTACAGTTCTAGGGTATTTATCGTGTTTCTGATATCAATTTAGAATAAATGTAATAGATAGATAACCTTTATTTAGTATATTCATTACTTACTGCTTCCTTAACCTATTGAACCATGAACAATCATAAAACACATGAAAACATAGTAAAATATTGTACTATATAGTACTACATACATGTTATACTGTAGTTTAATAACAAATAATGAACAAACAAAACACTCAGTGAGTGAGTGGTGGGCGGGCTGGCTGCCGGATCGGAAGGATGGTAGTAGGGACGCTCGGGTGGCAGGAAACTTAAATATGATTTGGTGGGTGGGAATTTGGCGGCCGGGAATTTGCGAATGTGTGAAGCCCGCGAAAGTGGAAAACGTGAATGTTGAGGGAGACCTGTACAGTAGTGTACTGTATATTGAAATAAACAGAATAGAGGAAATCAGCTCTAATATTTAGGTATGAACACTGGTCAGAGAGCCCGTCTTAAACCTGAGGTGTCGGTAAACAAGTACGTCGCTAAGTGAGGAGAGGCTGTATTTTGTTGTATAGTGGTCCCTCGACTTTCGGTCATAATCCATTCCAGGAGCTAGACCTTAACTCGAATTCTTCGAAAGTCGAAACCATATTTTTGCCAGCAGGAGTCGTGACCCTGAAAGGGTTAACATAAAGGGTCACAATCAATGTTTTAATGATTGGGACGATTACAGATATTGAGAATATTGTTCATGACATTGATTATATTGTTCATGACATTGATTATATTGTTCATGACATTGATTATATTGTTCATGACATTGATTATATTGTTCATGACATTGATTATATTGTTCATGACATTGATTATATTGTTCATGACATTGATTATATTGTTCATGACTATATGTCATGCTGATTATATTGTTCATGACATTGATTATATTGTTCATGACATGATTATATTTTCTGCATTGTTTATTGTTCATGACATTGATTATATTGTTCATGACATTGATTATATTGTTCATGACATTGATTGTATTGTTCATGACATTGATTGTATTGTTCATGACATTGATTGTATTGTTCATGACATTGATTGTATTGTTCATGACATTGATTGTATTGTTCATGACATTGATTGTATTGTTCATGACATTGATTGTATTGTTCATGACATTGAGAATATGGATATGTGGTTTTCAAACATGGTAGCAAACCCTATATATAAGTTGTTTTTCGTTTACATACGTACCTATGATAAACTACGCACAATATACAGTGGACCCCCGAGTTACGAGCATAATTCATTCCAGAAGGCTGCTCAAGTGCCATTACCAAACGAATTTTCTCCCTTAACCCTTAAACTGTCCACATGTAGATATAAGTTCACATGCGTACTGCCCCGAACGTAGATCAACGTTTTATTTTTCATTCCTTCAAATTTAGTGCGATAGGCCCGAGTCGCCTAGACATGAGAGAATGGATCTGCACCCTCAGTGTGCGCAGTATTAAAAAAATCTGGGACCACTTAGTACCTTGTGGGAGCACCAGTTAAATTGAGTGCCAGCTAGAGCAAATACTGTGGCAAACACCAGGGATTCACTGATGTCATGTCGCATTAACACTCCCCTTATAAGAGGAAAGTAAAAATAGGTTAGATAAATACATGAGTGGCTGTGGGTGGGTGTGAGTTGGACCTGACTAGCTTGTGCTACTAGGTCTGATGCCATGCTCCTTCCTTCAGAGGATGTGACCTGACTAGGTGGGTCATTGGTCTAAGCTGGGGGGGGGGTGACATGGACCTGCCTTGCATGGGCCAGTAGGCCTGCTGCAGTGTTCCTTCTTTCTTATGTTCTTATGTATTCGGCTGGCTTTGGCTGTCTCTGGCTGTCTCTCTATCTGTCTATATCTTTGTCTGTCTATATCTTTGTCTGTCTATATCTATATGTCCTATATCTCTCTCTCTCTCTCACACACATGTACACATAAGTACAGTTATTATACATAGTGTAAATTACCTAGGATAACCCAAAAATTCCAGGCAAAGTGCTATACAATGCTTGTAGATATAAGGCATAATAAGCATGACTGGCAAGTAATACGCATCTTCACTTCTGCATCGTGTATAATACCTGTTGGCTTACGAGCCGCACTCTGAGACTGAGACAAGCAGACGGAAAGACACACACACAGGCAGACAGAAAGACATAAGCAGAGTTAGACAGAAATAAGTAGAGCTAGACAAACAGACAGACAGATACAGGCAGACAGACAGACAGACAGATACAGATAGACAGACAGACAGATAAACAGACAGAGAGACAGAGACAGATAGACAGAGACAGATAGACAGAGACAGATAGACAGAGACAGATAGACAGAGACAGATAGACAGAGACAGATAGACAGAGACAGATAGACAGAGACAGATAGACAGAGACAGATAGACAGAGACAGATAGACAGAGACAGATAGACAGAGACAGATAGACAGAGACAGATAGACAGAGACAGATAGACAGAGACAGATAGACAGAGACAGATAGACAGAGACAGATAGACAGAGACAGATAGACAGAGACAGATAGACAGAGACAGATAGACAGAGACAGATAGACAGAGACAGATAGACAGAGACAGATAGACAGAGACAGATAGACAGAGACAGATAGACAGAGACAGATAGACAGAGACAGATAGACAGAGACAGATAGACAGAGACAGATAGACAGAGACAGATAGACAGAGACAGATAGACAGAGCAGAAGAAGAGACAGATAGACAGAGACAGATAGACAGAGACAGATAGACAGAGACAGATAGACAGAGACAGATAGACAGAGACAGATAGACAGAGACAGATAGACAGAGACAGATAGACAGAGACAGATAGACAGATAGACAGATAGACAGATAGACAGATAGACAGATAGACAGAGAGACAGAGAGACAGAGAGACAGAGAGACAGAGAGACAGAGAGACAGATAGACAGAGAGACAGATAGACAGAGAGACAGATAGACAGACGAAGACAGATAGACAGAAGAGACAGAAGACAGAGACAGAGAGACAGAGACAGGAGCAGAAGACAGAGAGACAGATAGACAGAGAGACAGATAACAGAGAGACAGAGAGACAGATAGACAGAGAGACAGATAGACAGAGAGACAGATAGACAGAGAGACAGATAGACAGAGAGACAGATAGACAGAGAGACAGATAGACAGAGAGACAGATAGACAGAGAGACAGATAGACAGAGAGACAGAGAGACAGATAGAGAGACAGATAGAGAGACGGAGAGACAGACAGAGAGAAAGACAGAGAGACAGACAGACACACAGACAGATAGACACACAGACAGAGAGACACACAGACAGAGACACACAGACAGAGAGACACACAGACAGAGAGACGGAGAGACAGACAGAGAGACAGAGAGACAGACAGACAGAGAGACAGAGAGACAGAGACAGATAGACACACAGACAGATAGACACACAGACAGAGAGACACACAGACAGAGACACATAGACAGAGAGACAGATAGACAGATAGGCAGACAGATAGACAGATAGGCAGACAGATACAGATAGGCAGACAGATAGACATATAGGCAGACAGATACAGATAGGCAGACAGATAGACATATAGGCAGACAGATAGACATTGAAAAAGGGAGGGTTCCCTCCAGCACTGCTGACATTTATCAAATGTCACTGGGCTGTCAAGAGTTATCTGACACTTGTCAACACACCATTCTTCAAGGAGTTTCATATACTCCAGGCACACAGGCAGACAGAAAGACAGATAAGCAGAGATAGACAGACACAGACAGAGATACAGACAGATTCAGACAGATACAGACAGACAGAGACAGACAGACAGACAGACAGACAGATACAGATTGAAAGAGCGAGGGTTCCCTGCACACATTCATTCATCAATGTCACTGCCTTATCAGTAGTTATCTGGCAATTGTCATAACACCATTCTTCAAGGAGTTTCATATATACTCCAGGATGTCTAAAACATTGCTGGGACCTATAAATACTTCGTATATATTTATAGACAATAGTAAATGACCAAGGTAGGCGAAAATGTTCACCTGTTGGTGTGATTGTGACTATTTGATTACTATTTCAGTACATAATATTAGTGTTAGAACAAAGATTGGCTATGAAATCACAGGAACTATTGTAAATTGTAATTATCAGAACATAAAAATTATATAAATTAAAATGAAAACTAGAAAAAAAAGTATATCGGCAATACTTCTGCAAGCGGCAGGACTTAATGTTGCCGTCAGGTGAGCATCCAGCACCAAATTGGCGGGCTTATATCTCGGTAAGTATTGGCCTTAAATTTTTTTTTTTTAGCCTATCCTGTTTATAAAAATGCGCTCTTCATTTAAGGGTTAACCCTTTCGGGGTCGGTGCCGTACTAGTACGTTTTACGAGCAGGGGTTGGTGCCGTACTAGTACGCCCAAATTCTAGCGGCCTCAATTTAAGCCGAAAACGTCTGGTAGGCATACATATGAAAGAATGGGTCTGTGTGGTCAGTGTGCGCAGTATAAAAAAAATCCTGCAGTACACACTGCATAATGAGAGAAAAAAACTCCGACCGTTTTTTTAAATTAAAACAGCTACTTTGCAGTCGATTTTCGTATGGTATTTATTGATGTATTCTCGTTTTCTTGGTCTCATTTGATAGAATGGAAGATATATTACAGAAATAGAGATGATTTTGATTGGTATGACAATGACAAGTACCTTGAAATTGAGGTCAAAGTAGCGAAAATGTTCGATTTTTGACTATGTTCAAAAGTAAACAAATAACAACATGCGTACAATACACATCAACTGGCGAGTCTTATATTCATGCACAAGTGCTCTGATATTATGTATACCATTTTTACAATGATGCAGTTGTATACATAACAGTAAATCTTTTATTTTTGTGAGAATAAAAATTCAAAATGGAAAGCAAAAGTAATGGAACAGGGGCCTGGAGACGTGGCTAATGAACAGAGAACATGTTATTTTAGTGCCAGGAATGTCTGCCTTGTTTACTCTGGACACTATTTTGAAATTGGCATTTTTTGAAATTTGTGTGAAATTGGACAATTGCCATTTTCTGACCACTATTTTGGGTAGATGAAATTGGTAAATAGGCAGTTTCTTCTACTCATTCGATAGAAGAAATGGAGTTCTAGCGAAATAGCTATAATTTTAGGAGACTGACACATTGGAATTTGTCGAAAATAGGGCTCGAATTGGGTGAAATCGCCGATGCGTCAGTGTCATAGATACTGATAACTTCGCGAAAGCATAATTTCGTTAGTTTTTGATCAAATTTCATAATTTTGGTGGCGTTATGATCGGAAAAAGATTCTCTATCATTTCATAAGAAAATTTCCTGAGAAGGCCTGTCGACCCCCAAAGGGTTAAGGAATAATGTCAAGTAGTTTAGTCCATTTCAGACCCCCAAAAATACACTTACAATATTACACTTACATAATTGTACGATTTCCGAGGTGCTCGTAACTCGGGGGTCCACTGTACAGTGGACCCCCGAGTTTCGTAAAAACTTCACTTCTGAAGTCTGCTCAAGTGCCATTACCGAACCAATTTACTCCCTTAAGGAAAAATTTCACGTAGGTTAGTCTATTTCAGACCCCCAAAAATACACTTCCACAAGAACTTACAAAATTATACTTACATAATTGCACGATTTCCGGGGTATTCGTTAACCGAGGGTCCACTGTATCAAGAACTATCACTTTTTTACTGATGGGAAGCTTTTCACAGCTTCTCTTAGGCTTCGAGAATTGTCACCATCACTACTTTTGCACTTTGGGGCCATTATTAAGCAAAATTAAGGGTTATTTTCAGGCCACAGTAAACCACAAATAACTGAAACCATGGATACCAAACCCACGGATACGGTAGACCATCTTCTTTCAACAAACCGGCCGTATCCCGCCGAGGTAGGGTGACCCAAAAAGAAAAATGAAAGTTTCTCTTTAAATTTAGTAATGTATACAGGAGAAGGGGTTACTAGCCCCTTGCTCCCGGCATGTTAGTCGCCTCTTACGACACGCATGACTTACAGAGGAAGAATTCTGTTCCACTTCCCCATGGAGATAAGAGGAAATAAACAAGAACTAGTACGAAAATAGAAGAAAACCCAGAGGGGTTAGTATATACAGTGGTCCCTCGGTTTTCGCCAAAAATACGTTCCAGAATGCTGCTCAAGTGCCATTACCGAACGAATTTACTTCCTTAAGAAATAATAACAAGTAGGTTAGTCTATTTCAGACCCCCAAAATACACTTGCAACAGCACTTACGAAAATACACTTACATAAATGTTCGAGTTTGGAGATGCACGAAAACCGAGGGACCACTGTATATGGTTGTACATGTACAGTGGACCCCCGAGTTTCGTAAACCCCGGAAATCGTACAATTATGTAAGTATAATATTGTAAGTGCTTGTGGAAGTGTATTTTTGGGGGTCTGAAATAGACTAACCTACGTGACATTTTTCCTTAAGGGAGTAAATTCGTTCGGTAATGGTGCATGAGCAGACTTCAGGAGTGAAGTTTTTGCGAAACTCGGGGGTCCACTGTATAGTGTGACCTAAGTGTAAGTAGAAGTAGCAAGACGTACAGTGGACCCTCGCTATTTGAACATACAGTGGACCCCCGAGTTTCGTAAACCCCGGAAATCGTACATTTATGTAAGTATAATATTGTAAGTGCTTGTGAAAAAGTGTTTTTGGGGGTCTGAAATAGACTAACCTACGTGACATTTTTCTTAAGGGGGTAAATTCGTTCGGTAATGGCACTTGAGCAGACTTCAGGAGTGAAGTTTTTATGAAACTCGGGGTTCCACTGTAATCCGTTCCAGGAGCTTGTTCTTAACACGAAATGTTCGAAAGGCGATTTAATATTTCCCATAAGAAATAATGGAAATACAGTGGTCCCTCGGTTTTTGCCGAAAATTCGTTCCAGAATGCTGCTCAAGTGCCATTACCGAACAAATTTGCTTCCTTAAGAAATAATGTCACGTAGGTTAGTCTATTTCAGACACCCAAAAATACACTTGCAACAGCACTTACGAAAATACACTTACATAAATGTTCGAGTTTGGAGATGCACGAAAACCGAGGGACCACTGTAAGTGGACCCGTTGTACTCATCGGTCTGCCAGCCAGTGGACCCTTAAGTTTACGTGCAAGACCCCAAATCAAGAACTACAAATTATATACATATCACATTTCGGTATCTGTAACAGGTCCACTGTATGGTTGTACATGTACAGTGGACCCTGAGTTTCGTAACCCGGAAATCTACATTAATATAATTGTAAGTGGAAGTGTATTTTGGGGGTCTGAGCAACCTCGTATTTTCTTAGGAGAACCGTCATGTGTGCTGAGCAGACTTCAGGAGAGTTTTACGAAACTCGGGGTCCACTGTATAGTGTGACCTAAGTGTAAGTAGAAGTAGCAAGACGTACAGTGGACCCTTGCTATTTGAACATAATCCGTTCCAGGAGCTTGTTCTTAACACGAATTGTTCGAAAGGCGATTTAATATTTCCCATGAGAAATAATGGAAATACAGTGGTCCCTCGGTTTTTGCCGAAAATTCGTTCCAGAATGCTGCTCAAGTGCCATTACCGAACGAATTTACTTCCTTAAGAAATAATGTCACGTAGGTTAGTCTATTTCAGACACCCAAAAATACACTTGCAACAGCACTTACGAAAATACACTTACATAAATGTTCGAGTTTGGAGATGCACGAAAACCGAGGGACCACTGTACTATTAATCCATTCCTGCTGTCAGGAGGCATGACAAAATTGTACTTCACTATGAAGCTATTATCAACTCGACAGCTTATTTATCTATCACAATTCATCTAATATGACATAAACAATATAAATAACATAAAAACCTGATATACACTCTAGAATGAATAAAATATGTATGTCATTGCGAATATGGTGACTGGGGAGGACGGTGGTGGTAGGCATACTTGGTCCAGCTATGAAAACATATTCCCATTCTTTCCTCCTTCAGACGTGTTAGTATAAGAGAAAACGGAGTTTGTAATGCTAACTGCATTAGATCACTTCCAGTCGGCTTCAC
This sequence comes from Cherax destructor, assembly GCA_009830355.1. Classification (NCBI taxonomy): domain Eukaryota; kingdom Metazoa; phylum Arthropoda; class Malacostraca; order Decapoda; family Parastacidae; genus Cherax; species Cherax destructor. The sequence goes on from WNWK01022809.1 coordinate 25,091, forward strand.
GGAGTGAACAGAAATCATACGTGTCAGGCTGGTAACAACAACAACAACTGGTTTGTTTACAAAACTCCCGAACCTTTATTTAATCTTGTTTACTCACCTCGCACTCTACATTAAGACTGCCTCTACCACCACTGCCTCTCCCACCACTGCCTCTACCACCACTGCCTCTACCACCACTGCCTCTACCACCACTGCCTCTACCACCACTGCCTCTACCACCACTGCCTTTACCACCACTGCCTCTCACCACTGCCTCTACCACCACTGCCTCTCACCACTGCCTCTCACCATTGCCTCTCACCACTGCCTCTACCACCACTGCCTCTCACCACTGCCTCTCACCACTGCCTCTCACCACTGCCTCTACCACCACTGCCTCTCACCACTGCCTCTCACCACTGCCTCTACCACCACTGCCTCTCACCACTGCCTCTCACCACTGCCTCTACCACTGCCTTTACCATCACTGCCTCTCACCACTGCCTCTACCACCACTGCCTCTAACACCACTGCCTCTACCACTGCCTCTCACCACTGCCTCTACTATTGCCTCTCACCACTGCCTCTACTACCACTGCCTCTACCACCTGCCTCTCACCACTGCCTCTACCACCACTGCCTCTCACCACTGCCTCTCACCACTGCCTCTACCACCACTGCCTCTAACCACTGCCTCTACCACTGCCTCTCACCACTGCCTCTCACCACTGCCTCTCACCACTGCCTCTACCACCACTGCCTCTCACCACTGCCTCTCACCACTGCCTCTCACCACTGCCTCTCACCACTGCCTCTACCACCACTGCCTCTCACCACTGCCTCTCACCACTGCCTCTCACCACTGCCTCTACCACCACTGCCTCTACCACCACTGCCTCTCACCACTGCCTCTAACCACTGCCCCTCACCACTGCCTCTAACCACTGCCCCTCACCACTGCCTCTAACCACTGCCTCTCACCACTGCCTCTCACCACTGCCTCTACCACTGCCTCTACTACCACTGCCTCTACTACCACTGCCTCTCACCACTGCCTCTACCACTACCACCACTGCCTCTACCACCACTGCCTCTCACCACTGCCTCTACCACCACTGCCTCTACCACTGCCTCACACTTAATGAACAAACTCCAAACAATTATAATTAAGTGTGAAATGTATGGATGAGCGTGCAGGGTATTGTTCTGCTCTCCACGCCTGAGCGGTGAGGCATCCAAGCGCCTGGGCGGACAGGTCTCGGACGTACTTGTTCGAATCGTGATATTTTGTTCACATGGCGATATCGATTTTCTTGTTCTAATGACGATATGCTCTATTGCTGAGCCGTTCGAATAGTGGGGGTCCACTGTACCTGAAATCTTGCATGTTTGAGACAGAAAAAAAGACACCAGTAATCCTACCATCATGTAAAACAATTACAGGTTTCCGTTTTACACTCGCCTAGCAGGACTGTAGTACCTCCCTGGGTGGTTGCTGTCTACCAACGAACTACCACAGGATGGTAGTACCTCCCTGGGTGGTTGCTGTCTACCAACCTACTACCACAGGATGGTAGTACCTCCCTGGGTGGTTGCTGTCTACCAACCTACTACCACAGGATGGTAGTACCTCCCTGGGTGGTTGATGTCTACCAACCTACTACCACAGGATGGTAGTACCTCCGTGGGTGGTTGCTGTCTATCAGCCTACTACTTTGGTCCAAACACACTCGATAAAAGCCACATAGCACGAACTAATGATATTCATTTCTCTTGTATTCATTGCAATTCCTAAATTTAGATTTACAACCACTTAAGAAACTGTATACAGTGGACCCCCGAGTATCGTAATTAATCCGTTCCAGGAGCTCTTACTTAACACGAAGTTTACGAAATTGAACCATTATTTCCTATAAGAAATAATGTATTCCACATTGACTTTCATCAAACTGATGGGGACTGGGAATAAAATTGTCAGCTTCTTGCCAATCCCAGGTGCAGTCTGCTGGTGGGTATTGGATATTTACAGGTGGTTGTGGGGGTTGTGGAAGTGGAGGTTGTGGTTGTGGGGGTTGTGGAGGTTGTGGTTGTGGGGGTTGGTGGGTGGGTGAGGGTTGGCTTTGTTGTAGCTGAGCTGACTCAGCGGAGTCGGTGCCAGCATGGTCCACTGCTGGTGCCTCGCGCCTGGCACCACTAACAGATGCTTGCGCATTTCTCATTCCAATTGCAACACTATCATTGTCATTTTCACTATCACTTCCTGTTGTACGCCCATGGGATGTACTCCGAGATGTACTCCTTCCCCTTGGAACAGCATATGGCACGCTACCAGAGCGCATATACTATCGTATATACTGACGCTTCACTGGAGAATATTCCACTCCACTCTCGCTACTGGAACTCTTTTGAAGAGCTTGGAGTTCATATTCACTATCACTATCATCACCATTGCTCACATCAGAGTCTGGGATATGAGTAAATAACAGTTTCCTCTTTTGTTCTGGTACAATTGAGCGTGAACAAGATGCCACAGCACCGGAGGTGGAAGGCTGAGGGTCGTCTGGGTTTTCCTCAATTTTTTTTTTTTTTTTATTAACACATCGGCCGATTCCCACCAAGGCAGGGTGGCCCGAAAAAGGAAAACTTTCATCATCATTCACTCCATCACTGTCTTGCCAGAAGGGTGCTTTACACTACAGTTATAAAACTGCAACATTAACACCCCTCCTTCAGAGTGCCGGCACTGTACTTCCCATCTCCAGAACTCAAGTCCGGCCTGCCGGTTTCCCTGAATCCCTTCATAAATGTTACTTTGCTCACACTCCAACAGCACGTCAAGTATTAAAAACCATATGCCTCCATTCACTCCTATCAAATACGCTCACACATGCTTGCTGGAAGTCCAAGCCCCTCGCACACAAAACTTCCTTTACCCCCTCCCTCCAACCTTTCCTAGGCCGACCCCTACCGCCTTCCCTCCACTACAGATTTATACACTCTCGAAGTCACTCTGTCTCGTTCCATTCTCTCTACATGTCCAAACCTCCTCAACAACCCCTCCTCAGCTCTCTGGACAATCGTTTTGGTAATCCGCACCTCCTCCTAATTTCCAAACTCCGAATTCTCTGCATTATATTCACACCACACATTGACCTCAGACATGACATCTCCACTGCCTCCAGCCTTCTCCTCGTTGCAACATTCATCACCCATGCTTCACACCCATATAAGAGCGTTGGTATAACTATCTCTCATACATTCCCCTCTTTACTTCCATGGACAAGGTTCTTTGTCTCCACAGACTCGAAGTGCTCCACTCACCCTTTTCCCCTCATCAATTCTATGATTCACCTCATCCTTCATAGACCCATCCGCCGACATGTCCACTCCCAAATATCTGAATACATTCACCTCCTCCATACTCTCTCCCTCCAATCTGATATCCAATCTTTCGTCACCTATTCTTTTTGTTATCCTCATCACCTTACTCTTTCCTATATTCACTTTCAATTTTCTTCTTTTCACACCCTACCAAATTCATCCACCAACCTCTGCAGCTTCTCTTCAGAATCTCCCAAAAGCACAGTGTCATCAGCAAAAAGCAACTGTGACAACTCCCACTTTGTATTTGCTTCTTTATCTTTTAGCCCAACACCTCTTGCCAAGACCTCGCATTCACTTCTCTTACAACCCGTCTATAAATATATTGAACAACCACGGTGACATCACACATCCTTGTCTAAGGCCCACTTTTACTGGGAAATAGTCCCCTTCCCTCCTACACACTCTAACCTGAGCCTCACTATCCTCATAAAAACTCTTCACTGCTTTCAGTAACCCTCCTCCTATTCCATACACCTGCAACATCTGCCACATTGCCCCCTATCTACCCTATCATACGCCTTTTCCAAATCCATAAATGCCACAAAAACATCTTTACCCTTATCCAAATACTGTTCACCTATATGTTTCACTGTAAACACTTGGTCTACACACCCCTACCTTTCCTAAAGCCCCCTTGTTCATCTGCTATCCTGCTTTCTGTTTTACTCTTAATTCTTTCAATAATAACTCTACCATACACTTTACCAGGTACACTCAACAGACTTATTCCCTATAATTTTTGCACTCTCTTTTGTCCCTTTGCCTTTATACAAAGGAACAATCACGCTCTCTGCCAATCCTAGGTACCTTACCCTCTTCCATACATTTATTAAATAATAGCACCAACCACTCCAAAATTATATCCCCACCTGCTTTTAACATTTCTATCTTTATCCCATCAATCCCAGCTGCCTTACCCCCTTTCATTCTACCCACTGCCTCACGAACTTCCCCTACACCCAACTGGCTCTTCCACACTCCTACAAGATGTTATTCCTCCTTGCCCTACACACGAAATCACAGCTTCCCTGTCTTCATCAACATTTAACAAATCCTCAAAATATTCTCTCCATCTTCCCGATACCTCTAACTCTCCATTTAATAACTCTCCTCTCCTATTTTTAACTGTCAAATCCATTTGTTCTCTAGGCTTCCTCAACTTATTAATCTCATTCCAAAACTTTTCTTATTTTCAACAAAATTTGCTGATAACATCTCACCCACTCTCTCATCTGCTCTCTTTTTACATTGCTTCACCACTCTTTTAACTTCTCTTTTTCTCTCCATATACTCTTCCCTCCTTGCATCACTTCTACTTTGTAAAAACCTCTCATATGCTAACTTTTCTCCCTTACTACTCTTTTTACATCATCATTCCACCAATCGCTCCTCTTCCTCCCGCACCCACTCGCCTGTAACCACAAACTTCTGCTGAACACTCTAACACTACATTTTTAAATCTACCCCATACATTTTCGACCCCATTGCCTACACTCTCACTAGCCCATCTATCCTCAATAGTTGTTTATATCTTACCCTAACTGCCTCCTCTTTTAGTTTATAAACCTTCACCTCTCTTTTACTTACTGATTCTATTTTCCTTGTATCCCATCTACCTTTTACTCCCACTGTAGCTATAACTAAAAAGTGATCTGATATATCTGTAGCCCCTCTATAAACATGTACATCCTGAAGTCTACTCAACAGTCTTTTATCTACCAATACATAGTCCAACAAACTACTGTCATTACGCCCTACATCATATCTTGTATACTTATTTATCCTCTTTTTCTTAAAATAGGTATTACCTATAACTAAACCCCTTTCTATACAAAGTTCAATCAAAGGGCTCCCATTATCATTTACACCTGGCACCCCAAACTTACCTACTACACCCTCTCTGCATGTTTCTCCTACTTTAGCATTTAGGTCCCCTACCACAATTACTCTCTCATTCATACAAAATAATTAAAAACAATATATACAGTGCCATTACCGAACGAATTTATGTCCTTAAGAAATAATGTCACGTAGGTTAGTCTATTTCAGACCCCCAAAAATACACTTCCACATGCACTTATAATATTATACTTACATAATTGTACGATTTCCGGGGTATTCGTTAACCGAGGGTCCACTGTATATATATATATTCTCCATGGGGAAGTGGAATAGAATTCTTCCTCCGTAAGCCATGCGTGTCGTAAGAGGCGACTAAAATGCCGGGAGCAAGGGGCTAGTAACCCCTTCTCCTGTATATATTACTAAATGTAAAAGGAGAAACTTTCGTTTTTTCTTTTGGGCCACTCTGCCTCAGTGGGAAACGGCTGACGTGTTGAAAGAAAGAAAGATATATATACGTATATATAAGGTAGTAGGTTGGTAGACAGCAACCACCCAGGGAGGTACTACCATCCTGCCAGGTGACTGTGAAATAGAAACCTGAAACTGTTTTACATGATGGTATAATTGCTGGTGTCTTTTTTCTGTCTCATAAACATGCAAGATTTCAGGTACGTCTTGCTACTTCTACTTACACTTTGGTCACGCTGCGCAAACATGTACACGTTTATGTATACACACTCATCTGAGTTTTCTTTGATTTTATCTTAATAGTTCTTGTTCTTATTGCTTTTCCTTTCATATCCATGGGGAAGTGGAATAAGAATCTTTTCTCCGTAAGCCATGCGTGTTGTAAAAGTCAACTAAAATTCCGGGAACAATGGGCTAGTAACCTTTTTTCCTGTATAGCTTACTAAAAAGAAAAAGAAGAAAACAGTCAAAGTGGGATGTTTGAATGTGCGTGGATGTTGTGCGAATGATAAGAAAGAGATGATTGTAGATGTTATGAATGAAAAGAAGCTGGATGTCCTGGCTTTAAGTGAGACAAAGCTGAAGGGGGTAGGAGAGTTTCAATGGGGAGAAATAAATGGGATTAGGTCAGGGGTTTCAAATAGAGTTAGAGCTAAAGAAGGAGTGGCAATAATGTTGAATAATCAGTTATGGCAGGTAAAGAAGGAATATAAATGTATAAATTCAAGGATTATGTGGAGTAAAATAAAGGTTGGATGTGAAAAGTGGGTTATAGTAAGTGTTTATGCACCTGGAGAGAGAGAAGTGTAGGAGAGAGAGAGATTTTGGGAAATGTTGAGTGAGTGTGTGGGGAGTTTTGAACCAAGTGGAGAGTAATTGTGGTTGGGGATCTTAATGCTAAAGTGGGTAAAAATGTTGTGGAGGGAGTAGTAGGCAAATTTGGGGTGCCAGGGGTAAATGTAAATGGGGAACCATTAATTGAGCTATGGTAGAAAGAGGTTTGGTAATAAGTAATACATATTTTATGAAAAGGATCAATAAATATACAAGGTATATGACGTAAGGAAAGTAGTTTGTTGGATTATGTATTGGTGGATAAAAAGGGTTTATGGGTAGGCTTCAGGATGTACATGTTTATAGAGGGGCAACGGGTATATCAGATCATTATTTGGTTGT
>WNWK01022810.1:0-5000 GCA_009830355.1 Cherax destructor
AGAAGCCGGAATCAAGGTCAGAGAAGAGCGAAGGTCAGACGTATTGAAAGAGCCAGTCGGGTCCATGGTACCTGAAGCAGGTGACGAACCGGCACCAGCAAGAGGTACAGGGGTATTAGGGTTGTCCGAAGAGTCGTCCGTTAACGAGGTAGGGTCAGAACTAGGTGCGGTATCAAGGGGCCCGGGGGTAGGTTCACAGATTAGGGCATCCATGGTTAGGTTACTTCTTTCTTTTTGTTTTTAAGAAAAAAAAAAAAAGAAGAAAATAAAAATAAAAAAAGAATAAAAAAGGGGGGGAACGTGGAGGAATAGCTCCTAGGAGGAATGAAAGGGGCGTAAATCCCCCTCCGCGCCCAAGAGGACCTCAACACCGCAAGTAGTGCAGATGCTGCATGGAACCCGTGCCATACCCTACCCTTCATGCCAGTAAACCAGCAATCTGGGATAGCAACCTCACATCCACCGAGCCACCTTGGCAGACAAAAGAGAGGGCGGCCGGATATCCGCCACAAAGCATACCGCCTTCGGCCACCACCCCCGGAATTCAAAAGGTGGCCTCCAGAGATACACCCGTCGCCCGAAAGATACCCAAGGCCACCCCCCGGGAGACCGGAGAGGGATCGGGACATCCCCAGGCGATCCAGATTCCACGGCAAACTACACCACCGCCGACAACCTCAACGGAATGGGATTGGACCACGGTACCCTTCCCCCTACCTAGGAACTAGAAAGCCTGTGGAGAGAAGCTCCCAGGGTAAAAATGGGAAGGAAATAAGGAAGGGATGAGGAGGAGGAGGAGGAAAGGGAAAAGGGAGGATGGGGAAGATGAGAAAGGGGAGGGGGGATTGGGGGGTAATTAGGTTCGGTCTGAGGAAGAAGACCAAGAGGTCCAATTCCTCAGACCGATAGCCTCTTTACCGTGACAATGAGCCCTCCTTAAAGAGGTTAGTGCCAGGAATGTCTTCCTTGTTCATTCTGGACCTTATTTTGAAATTGGGATCGTTTGAAATTTGTGTGAAATTGGCCAAATTGCCATTTTCTGACCACTATTTTGGGTAGTTGGAATTGGTAAATAGGAGGTTTCTTGTACTCAATCGATAAAAGAAATGGAGTTCTAGCGAAATAGCTATAATTTTAGTAGGCTGAAACATTGGAATTTGCTGAAAATAGGGCTCCAAGTGGGTGAAATCGCCGATGCGTAAATGTCATCGATACCGATAATTTCGCGAAAGCATGATTCCTTTAGTTTTCGATCAAATCTCATAACTGTTGTGGCGTTATGATCGGAAAAAGATTCTCTATCCTTTCATAAGAAAAAATAATTTTTTTTTTTAAAATTCTTGGACCCTGAGAAAGAGTTTCGGAGACCCCCCTTGGACCCTGAAAGGGTTAACGAGGTAGGGTCAGAACTGGGAGCGGTATCAGGAAGGGGCCCGGGGGTAGTAGGTTCATGGATTGGGTCGGCCATGGTTAGGTTACTTCTTTCTTTTTGTTTTTAAGAAAAAAAAAATAAAATAAAAAAAAAAAAAAAATAAAAGAAGGGGGGAACGTGGAGGAATAGCTCCTAGGAGGAATGAAAGGGCCGTAAATCCCCCTCCGCGCCCAAGAGGACCTCAACACCGCAAATAGTGCAGATGCTGCATGGAACCCGTGCCATACCCTACCCTTCATGCCAGTAAACCAGCAATCCGGGATAGCAACCTCACATCCACCGAGCCACTTCGGCGGACAAAAGAGAGGGCGGCCGGATATCCGCCACAAAGCATACTTCCTTCGGCCACCACCCTCGGAATCCGAAAGGTGGCCTCCAGAGATACACCCGTCGCCCAAAAGATACCCAAAGCCACCCCCCGAGAGACCGGAGAGGGATCGGGGCATCCCCAGGCGATCCAGATCCCATGGCAAACTACACCACCGCCAAGAACCTCAACGGAATGGACTGGACCACGGTACCCTTCCCCCTACCTAGGAACCAGAATGCCCGTGGAGAGAAGCTCACAGGGTAAAAATGGGACGGGAATAAGGGAGGGATGAGGAGGAGGAAAGGGAGAAGGGCGGATGGGGAAGAAGGGAAAGGGAAGGGAGGATAATTAGGTTCGGTCTGAGGAAGAAGACCCAGAGATCCAATTCCTCAGACCAATAGCCTCTTTACCGCGACAAGGAGCCCCCCCCCCCTTAAAGAGGACCTGAAGTGTTAATGGAAGGGGATTCCCCTTCCAAACACTAGCAACTACTCCTTCCTCTCCCCTCCTTCCATCTTCCACACATCAACTCTTCAATAAAGGTAAGTGTGAAGTTATTACTGTTTTATGTACTTTATATCTCATTCTTTTCTGTGTAATTTAATGTTGAAACAATATTTATTTTAATACTTTTGGGTGTCTGGAACAGATTAATTGAATTTCCAATATTTCTTATGGGGAAAATAGATTCGGATTTAGTAATATTCAGTTTTAGTAGCGCCCTCAAACGAATTAATTACGAAAACCGGGGGTCCACTGTATTTGGGAGTGGCCTTATCGGCGGATGGTTCTATGAAAGACAAGGTGAACACTAGAACTGATGAGGAAAAAAGTGGGTGGTGCATTAAGGCATCTGTAGAGACAAAGAACATTATCTATAGAAGCAAAAAAAAAAAAAAAAAAAAAAGAATGAGAGTATAGTGGTACCAATGCTCTTATATGGGTGTGAAGCATGGGTGGTGAATGTTGCACCAAAAAGGAAGCTGGAGGCAGTGATGTGTCTGAATGCAATGTGTAATTTAGATAGATGAGAATTTGAAGTTTGGGGATTAAGAGAAGTTGCAGGGATACTAAAAGTATTATGCAGAGGGCTGAGGAGGGGCTGATGAGATGATTTAGACATCTAGAGAGGCTGGAGCAAAACAGAATTACTAGGAAGGTGTATAAATTTGTAATGGAGGGAAGGCCCTAGGAAAGGTTGTTTTGTATATGAGGGGGCTTGGACATCTGTTGGAGTGAGAGTTAAGATAACATTTACAGAGATTCAGGGAAACCAGTTAGCCAGACTTGAGTCCTGGAGGTAGAAAGTACAGTGCCTGCACTCTATATGAAGGGTCTGGGATATTTGCTGGGACATTTGAACTGTCATATCTGTGCAATTCTGGAAAGACAGTGATAGTGTGAATGATGGTGCAAGTGTTTCTTTTTCAGGTCACCCTGTCTCAGTGGGATACGACTAGTTCACTGAAAAAAAAAAATACATATATATTTTTTCCAACACATCAGCCAGTTTCCCAGCAAGGCAGGATGACCCACAGAAAGCAGCACACTTGCTAGACATTTTAATCACATTCTATGACAAATTATAATGCAAAATTCAATTAAGTTTTCTAAAATACATAATGAGATTAGTTATTATATATGGACTGGTCCACAAGAATATTAGGTTTAATAAAATGCAAATGAAGAAAGCAAGAGAAGAGCTGAGTGCATGGAGACACAAAGATAAAAACTTAACTTTCCTCGAGGTCTCCAATAATGAATACTATTTGCAAATTATTATTATTATTATTATTATTAAACAACCATCTTTTATCTGTCCTGTCATGCAAGTAAAGAGAGATTATCAACCAATTTAAATTATCATGCACAGGATCAGAATTGTTGAAAATTTTAAAACCTGTTTACAAAAATAATAAGTTATTTTATGGCGGACTACAGTTGTTTGCATTTACTGCTGATAATATGCACAACCATAATTCTGGTTAATAGCTCTTTGCTAAAATGTATCAAATGGTCAGCATGGACAAATTAAATTCTGTGAACATTTCAATTAAATTACTAGATCATCATTCAGCTAATATTCTTTATCATTAATATACAGAAGCCTTAACAAAACATAATGAAGGTGTCACAAAACTGTGGCTGGAACAATTCACAATTAACCCAAAAATTGGAGACAAAACTTGGGCAACTTTTTTAATTCATTCTGAAGATTTAATTTCTTAAGAGAAAAGGGCAAAGTAAGAAAATTCAAGTCACGCAGAGTTTAGGAGACTGCCAAGGTCAGGTCAAGCCAAGTGAGTTTCAAAGATTAAAGCACATTAAATTATTATTATTATAATCAAAAGAAGCGCTAAACCACAGGGGTCATACAGCGCTGCAGGGAAAGCACATTAAAATGTACTACAAAAGCCAAGCATCTACAGAGAAAGTAGTGATAAAACTTATATTAGGAATATTGTAATGTATACATTGGGAGACTGAAAGACAGTAGCTGGTAAGGTTAGAAGAGGGATAGATAACTGTGGCAAAGACTAGCTTTATAATGGTCCAGGATGGAACAAAACACCATCAAGTTTAATCCCCAATTTGTAGCTTATTTGTGCATTTAATTTCATGTTAAAAAAAATATATATATATATATATTTAATGCTACTTTTACTGCAATAAACATGAGAAACATAATAAGCAGTCAGTAAGCAACAAGTGTTAGGAGAAAGAACACAAAAATAATATAAAACAAGGGCATTATAGAACTTGTATGCTAGAGCAAATAATGCTTGGAAAAAGAAGAAAAAAAAAACAGTTTGAGGGGTAATTCTCTGTATTCACGACCCAGATGCAATCCATGAGCTAAACTGACAAGCATTATTTACTAAATAACTGGTCACTGTTGATCTTTAGGTCCTGCACTACTTTTCTGCTTACCTCAAATGATTTTACCCCGTAATATGAAACTGTGAAGAAGAGTTTAGCTACAGAGAAATTCTCTAGAAATTTCTTTCAAAATATAGTGTACAAAAAATAAATGAATACAGTTTTGTCCCAACATTTATCTATAAAAGTGAATAGTCACTTACAAAGCATTTCACACTTGAATATACAGTGCCGCTGTACTCTTAAAATTGACATTGAATGCTACTGTACATTATTTTTAGCAAAATGTATCAAACCTTTCACTTCACACAATATGCTCACTCATACTATATTACACTACTTCACCATTTTTTGTTACAAATTTACATCAAGGACTTA
>WNWK01022810.1:10000-31941 GCA_009830355.1 Cherax destructor
CTAGTTGTAGGTAATTTCAATCACAAGGAGACTGACTGGGAAAACCTGGAGCCACATGGGGGACCAGAAATGTGGAGAACTATGATGATGGAGGTGGTATTGGGAAACCTCATGCATCAACATGTTAGGGATACTACCAGAGAGGATGAATCAGCAAGGCTAGACCTCATTCACTTTAGTTAGGACAATGGGAACATCACACATGAAAGACCCTGGGGAGCTAGTGATCATGTGGTCATGAGCTTCGAATACATTGTAGAGTTAAAAGTGAAGAGTGAAGCAGCAAGAACTGGACAGAAGCCAAATTATAAAAGAGGGACTATACAGGCACAATGAATTTCCTGCATGAGGTAGAGTGGGAAAGAGAAGTGGTGGGAAAAACAGTAAACAAAATGATGGAATACATGACAACACAATGCAAGGCAGAGGAGAGGTTTGTACCCAAGGGCAACAGAAATAATGGGAAGACCAGAATAAGCCCTTGGTTCACCAAACGGTGTAGAGGGGACAAAACTAAATGCACTAGAGAATGGAAAAAGTACAGAAGACAAAGGACCCAGGAAAATAAGGAGATTAGCCGAAGAACCAGAAACGAATATACAGTCTCTCCTCACTTACCGACGTACTTGTTTACCAACAACTCGGAGTTACGACGGGTTCTCCGACGAGTATAAAAAAAAAAAAATATTGTATGTCATATGAGAACTTGGGTCACTCATTTCAATCTCCTTCTTACAGCCACTCAGTACACTAGCTTTTAAAGTCTCCAAGACTACATAGTTGTACAAATTTCAACTTGATTGTGTAACCCATAGTACAAGATAGAAGTGCAGCAGCATTTGAATAGGTTTCATAGTTGACATTTAACCCTTTCAGAGTCACGAAGCCCTCTCCAAAACTCGTTCTCAGGGTCGCAAATTTTTCGGAAAAAAAAAAAAAATCTTATGAAATGTTAGACAATCCTTTTCCGATCATAATGACACCAAAAGTATGAAATTTGATGAAAAACTAATGGAATTATGCTCTCGCAAAGTTAGCAATATCGACGATGTTTACGCATTGGCGATTTCGCCAACTTTGCGCCCTATTTTCGGCCAATTCCAATGTTTCAGTCTACCAAAATTTTAGCTATTTTGCTAGAATTCCATTTTTTCTATCAATTGAGTACAAGAAACTGCCAATTTACTGATTTGAACTACCCAATAAAGTGGTCCGAAATTGGCAATTTGGCCAATTTCACACAAATTTCAAAAGATGCCAATTTCACACAAATTTCAAAAGATGCCAATTTCAAAATAGGGTCCACAATAAATGAGACAGACATTCCTGGCACTAAAATAACATTTTATCTGTTCATTAGTCACGTCTCCAGGCTCCTCTTACATTACTTTTGCTTTCAATTTTGAATTTTTATTCTCACAAAAAATAGAAGATTTTCTGTTATGTATACTATTGCATCTTTGTAAAAATGGTATAAATAATATCAGCACACTTGTGCAAGAACATTAGACTCTCCAGTTGATGTGTATTGGACGCATGGCGTGATTTGTTTACTCTTGAACATCGGCAAAAATCGAACATTTTCACTACTTGTACTTGTCATTGTGAAACCAATCAAAATTATCTTTATTTCTGTAATATATCTTCCATTCCATCAAATGAGACCAAGAAAAGAAGAATACAACCATAAATACCATACGAAAATAGACTGCAAAGTCGCTGTTTTAAACCAAAAATACGGTCAGTTTTTTTTCCTCATTATGCACTGTGTGGTGCAGGATTTTTTTTATACTGTGCACACTGACCGCACAGACCCATTCTCTCACATCTAGGCCTACCAGCCTGTTTCCACTTGATTTGAGGGCGCTAGAATTTAGGCGTACTAGTACGTTGAAAACCCTGGTGCGTAAGCCGTACTAGTATGGCCGAAACCCTGAAAGGGTTAAAGCACTCCAGAGAGATTGTTATTACAAGAAATAAATCTTTATCTTTATTAATTATTATTATCATCACCACCATCAACATACCTTGTTCACTGAGTTTAATCATTTTTTAATTAAGCTGCCACGAGAGACAGAATGTAAACACACACATGAACACACCAGTGGCCTAGTGGGTAAAGCTCTTGCTTCACGCACGGAGGGGCCGGGTTCAATTCCCGGTGGAGCAGAAACATTTCGAAGTGTTTCCTTACATACACATATATACAACAGGCCTAGTGTCTAATTGACATGTGCCTAGGACAAAATGGTAACTAACCAGCTGATCCCTTGACTGTGTACTTCCCTTTTCCTCTTGTTTTTCCTCTTCCAAGTTCTGCTGCATGTCTATTGTACACCCCATAGTACAAGATAGTTATATCTTGTACTATGGGGTGCACAACAGACGTGCAGCAGCACTTGGAAGAGGAAAATGATAGAAGTACAAAAGACGTACACAGTCAAGGGATCAGCTGGTGTGTTTGTCTCTGTGTTGACATTTTGTGTTCATCTGTCTGTTGACACTTTCTGTCTCTCATGGCAGCTTAAGAAATTATTATACTCAGTGAACAAGGTACAGTGGACCCTCGCCATTCGAATTTAATCCGTTCCAGGAGCTTGTTCTTAACGTGAAATGTTCGAAAGGCGATTTAATTTTTCCCATAAGAAATAATGGAAATACAATTAATCCGTTCCAGAAATCCAAAAATATTAAAAAATAATATATTTTAATAAAATTAAGCTTCTACATAGACAAAAACATTAAATACTACAGTGCTGTACTACTAAAAGTATTAGTAAATAAATGCAAGTCATTTTACTTACCATTATTGAAGATTGTTGATGGCATACGGAAGAGAGGGAGGAGGAGTGAGGGAGGGAGGGGTTAGTGTTTGGAAGGGAATTCCCCTTCCAGAAGGACTTCAGGTATCAAAGCCCTATCTGGGGTTACTTCTTTTCTTTGTCTTTTAATCCCACTAGGACCAGCTTGGGAGTCACTGGACACTAACAAAATAACTGTCCACAGTCCTCTGTTTCTGGCGCCTTTTCAACATGTTTCTGAAGAAGGACATTGTTTGGTCACTGAACATGCTGCTGTTATGGCTTGTTTGAGCTTGTTCAGGGTGGTATTTTTCAACAAAAGTTTGCAATCTATTCCACATTGTACACATCTCCTTAATCTCTGAAGAAGGCACATTCTTCAGCCCCTCTTCCTCCTCCTCCTCCCGTGAATCAATAGCCTCAAATCTGGTCTGATGCTCTTCCATTTCCAGCTCTTGCAGCTCTTGAGTTGTTAGCTCTACCCTGTGGCCCTGCACTAACTCTTCCACATCCTCGCCACTCACCTCCAACCCCATGGACTTGCCAATTCCACAATAGAGTCCACAACAGGCACAGGGTCGGCAGGGTCAGGGTCAGCCTCAAACCCTTCAAAATCCCTGTTGGACACAACCTGGCCACAATGGTCTCCAAGCAGAGTTCAAAGTCCTTGAAGTCACTCCCTCCCAAGCCTTGCCTATAAGGCCTATGCAGCTGTAGATATTGAAGTGATTCTTCCAGAATTCTCTAAGGGTCAATTCAATGTTCGAGGTAATGTCAAAGCACTTTTCAAATACTGCTTTTGTGTAGAGTTTTTTGAAGTTACAGATGACCTGCTGGTCCATGGGCTGGAGGAGAGGAGTGGTGTTAGGAGGCAAGAACTTCAGTTTTATAAATTTAAAGTCTTCACACAGTAGGTCTTCCATGTTTTGAGGATGTGAAGGAGCATTGTCCAGCAACAGGAGGCACTTTTTGTCCAAACCCTTTTCCTGTAGGTATTTTCTCACAATGGGGCCAAACACTTCATGGATCCAGTCACTGAAAAGGTGCTTTGTGACCCATGCATTCTGACTAGCTCTCCACAAGACACACAATCTACTTTTGACGACATTGTGTCTCTTGAACACACTCGGATTTTCTGAGTGATACACTAGTAAAGGCTTTAATTTAAAATCCCCACTAGCATTACTACACATCATGAGAGTTAGCCTGTCTTTCATAGGCTTGTGTCCTGGCAGTGCCTTTTCTTCCTGAGTAATGTAGGTCCTGTTGGGCAATTTCTTCCAAAACAGGCCTGTTTCGTCACAATTGAACACTTGTTCAGGTTTCAATTTTTCAGTCTTTATGTAGTCCTGAAACTCATTTATGAATTTTTCAGCTGCATGTTTGTCTGAACTGGCAGCCTCACCATGCCTTACCACATTATGTATGCCACTACGATTTTTAAATCTCTCAAACCAGCCTTTGCTGGCTTTAAATTCACTACCATTACAATCAGCACTGGTTGCAGGCATTTTCTTTACAAGATCGGCATGCAAGTTCCTTGCCTTTTCACAAATAATTGACTCCGACACACTATCACCCGCTAACTCTTTATCCTTGATCCACACCAGCAACAACTTCTCAATCTCTTCGATTATTTGTGGTCTATTTTTGGCTTGCACAGTAACACCTTTTGCAACATCAGCTTGCTTAATTTCTTCCTTCTTAAGCAGGATAGAAGCGATAGTTGACCTGTTTTTGCCATATATCCTGGCAAGATCACACAATCGCACACCACTCTCGTATTTTTGTATTAGTATTTCCTTCTTCATTTCTACGGTGTTTCTCACTTTTATCAGCCCAGGGGTACCACTAGGAACTTTCTTGGGACCCATGGTAGCTTATTTCACAGTTGCACTTAATGAACAAACTCCAAAAAATTATAATTAAGTGTGAAATGTCTGGAGAAGCGTGCAGGGTATTGTTCTCTCGAGTGTAAACAACGCGGGACTGGCTCTCCACGCCTGCGCGGTGAGGCACCCAAGCGCCTGGGCGGACAGGTCACGAACGCATTCGTTCGACTCGCAATAATTTGTTCGCATGATGATATCAAATTTCTTGTACTAATGACGATTTGTTCAACTGCCGAGCCGTTCAAATAGCGGGGGTCCACTGTATGTCGATGGTGATAATAATAAAATAATAATAGTAATAATAATAAAATATAATTAATAATCACTCTAGGGCTCTGTAAATGTCATACGTATTTCGTATAGGATTGGTAGCTGACGTCTAAAGCACTCCAGAGCGATTATTTATTATTCTTATTCTTACTACAGTGAACCCCGAGGTTCGGTCGGTCTGAGTATCAGTCAGTTCGAGTTTCGATTGCTTTTTTCGGCCCAATTTTTCCCCGCCAACCGGTTATTTCCCTATCGGTCCAGGTACCAGACCTGTCCGCCTGCCCGCGCAGGCGTCATGAGCCCAGTCTAGCTTTGTTTACAATTGAGAGAACATTACCCAGTGCACTCATTCAAACATTTCACAATAAATTTATTGTGTTTATTGCTGGTTTAGTGATTGTCACTGTGAAGTAAGTCACCATGGGTCCAAAGAAGCTTCCTAGTGGCACCCCTGTAGTAAAGAAAGTGAGAAACACCATCGAACTGAAGGAGGATACAGTGGACCCCTGGATTACGTACTGCTCCAAACTCGAACAATTATGTAAGTGTATTTTTGTAAGTGTTTTTGTAAGTGTATTTTTGGGGGTCTAAAAGGACTAATCTAATTTACATTATTCCTTATGGGAACAAATTCGTTCGGTAACGGCACTTGAACAGCATTCTGGAACGAAATAATGACGTAATCCGGGGGACCACTGTAGTAGAAAAATGAGAGTGGCTTACGTGTGAGTGAGCTTGCCAGGATGTACAACAAAAACCAATCTACTATCACCTCTATCCTGGCAAAGAGAAAAGAAATCAAGGAAGCTGTTATGGGGCTATAGGACCCAACATGCATTGATGTATTTAAATAACAATTACTCAGAAATACCTAATTATATTGAATTAATCACAATTGGTGCTTTATAATGTCCTAGGGGCAGGTCACTCTTAAGACTTAAAAAGAAGCTGAGTCAAGCCTGATTTTCTCAATATAATAGGTTATAGTATACACACATTTAAATAAGTAGTTATAAAGTTGTTTTTCTTTTTGTAAAAGTAAAAAGGTGTATGAGAAAAACAAATTATTGTGAATGCATGTGGAGTGGTGCAAGCTGAGAGTCTTTTGTTTGTTTTCATTGGGTATATGGGGGTAGCCTGGCTGGCTCTCACTCACTCTCCAAGATGGTTTCAAGATGGTAGGACTGGTGGTTATTTCTTACATTTTTCTGGGCAGAATGTGTGCCAGGGGTAAGAGTTATACTTTAAAGTGATGTAACCATCATACCCTGTGATTTACAGTGTGTCAAGACACTGAGGGTTGGAGTCATGTTGAGGAAGGGGGTGTTAATTGTGGCAGGTGGGCCATGTGGCTTGGAGATGCTAGTTACATGATGTTATGAATAAGAAGACCTGTATATCCTGTATATTACTCTCTGAATATAGATTATTTTTGTAATGATGGTTTAAATAACCAATTGAGAGGACTGATGAAAGATTTCAGAGACAGCCCAGCTAATCATGAATGTAAGTATTAC
Organism: Cherax destructor; assembly: GCA_009830355.1. Classification (NCBI taxonomy): domain Eukaryota; kingdom Metazoa; phylum Arthropoda; class Malacostraca; order Decapoda; family Parastacidae; genus Cherax; species Cherax destructor. Next base: position 16,481 of record WNWK01022810.1, read on the forward strand.
CCTAGACTAAGGCTAAGTAAACTAACCCCACACTAGAACATGTAGTGAGAACCTTGATGCTAACAAAGTAAAAGGGAAATTAACATAACAGAAGCTAATGTTGCAAAAGGTGTTGACATATTTGCCAAAAATAGACCATAAACAGTGGATGAGGTTGAGAAATTGTTGGTGTGGATCAATGAAAAACAGATAGCGGGTGATAGTGTTTCCATGGCAATAATTTGTGAAAAGGCAAGGCAGTTGCACGCAGATCTTGTCAAGACAATGCCTGGAACCAGTGCTGATGCGAGTGATTTTAAAGCTAGCAAAGGCTGGTTTGACAGATTTAGGGAATGTAGTGGCATACACAGTGTTGTAAGGCATGGTGAGGCAGCCAGTTCAGACAAACGTGCTGCTGAAAAGTTTGAGAGTGAATTTAAGGGGTTCGCAGACACTGAAAAATTTGAACCTCAACTAGTGTTTAATTGTGATGAAACAGGCCTGTTTGGAAGAAAATGACAAACAGGACCTACATTACTCAGGAGGAAAAGGCACTGCCAGGACACAAGCCTATGATTATTATTATAATCAAATAGAAGCGCTAAACACAAGCCTATGAAAGACAGGCTAACTCTCATGTTGTGTAGTAATGCTAGTGGGGATTTTAAAGTGAAGCCTTTAGTGGTGTATCACTGAAAATCCCAGAGCCTTCAAGAAAAACAATGTGAACAAGAATAATCTGTGTTTTGGAAGGCTAACACCAAGGCATGGATCACGAAGGCAATTTTCCTGGAATGGCTCAATGGAGTGTTTGGCCCTAGTGTGAAGAAATACCTCCTGGAAACAGAAATTGGGACTCAAGTGCCTCCTGCTACTGGACAATGCTCCTGTTCATCCTCACAACTTGGAAGACTATTTGTCTGAGAACTTTAGTTTTATAAAAGTTAAGTTCTTGCCTCCTAACACCACTCCTCTCCTCCAGCCCATGGACCAGCAGGTCATTTCTAACTTCAAGAAACTGTATACAAAAGCAGTGTTTGAAAAGTGCTTTGAAGTGACCTCGGACACTAATTTGACCCTAAGAGAGTTCTGGAAAGATCACTTCAGTATCCTCCATTGCATAGGCCTTATAGGTAAGGCTTGGGAGGGAGTGACTTTCAGGACTTTGAACTCTGCTTGGAGACCACTGTGGCCGGATTGTGTTAAAAAGAGGGATTTTGAAGGATTTAAGGCTGACCCTGACGACCCTGTGCCTGTTGTGGAAGATATTGTGGCATTGGGCAAGTCCCTGGGGTTGGAGGCAAGTGGTGAGGATGTGGAAGAGTTGGTGGAGGACCACAGGGTAGACCTAACCACTGAAGAGCCGCAAGACCTTCATCTCCAACAGCATCAGACCACAGCAGAGGAAATTGATTCACAGGAGGAAGATGGGCAGGGTGAGGTGCCTTCTTCATGGATTAAGGAAATTTGCTCAAAGTGGAACGATGTGCAAAGTTTCGTTGAAGAATTTCGCCCTGAGCAAGCTGAAACAAGCCACATCTGCAACTTGTTCAATGACAAAACCTTGTTCTACTTCAGGAAAATGTTAAAGAGATGCCAGAAACAGAGCACTCTGGACAGTTATTTTTCTAGACAGGGGTCTAGTGACTCTCAAGCTGGTCCTAGTGGGATTAAAAGACAAAGAAGGAAAGTAACCCCAGACAGGGACTTGTTACCTGAAGTCCTTATGGAGGGGGATTCCCCTTCCAAACACTAAGCCCTCCCCCTGTCCTCCCTATCTTCCAGATGCCAGCAAGTCTCTTCAACAAAGGTAAATAAATGTTATTTTAAATGTTTAATTATAAATTTATTACTTTATATATATTTATAATTGTTTTGTGTATGTAAAACTATAGTTAATCTTTAAAAAATTAATTTTTTGTGAATATTTTTGGGTGTCTGGAACGGATTAATGGTATTTACATTATTTCTTATGGGAAATAAGGGTTCGACTTTCGAACAGTTCGAGTTAAGGTCTAGCTCCTGGAATGGATTATGACCGAACCTCGGGGGTCCACTGTATTATAAATTATTATGGCAAGAGTGATCTAGGCATGTTTCCCCTGATGTAAACAATGTATCTAATGATCTTATCCCAGAGTGGCAGCCTCCACCTCTACCCCACTCACATTGGTGGATAAAAAGTTGATGGGTAGGCTTCAGGATGTACATGTTTATAGAGGGGCAACGGATATATCAGATCATTATTTGGTTGTAGCTACAGTTAGAGTAAAAGGTAGATGGGACAAAAAGAAAATGGCAACAGCAAGTAAGAGAGAGGTAAAAGTGTATAAACTAAGGGAGGAGGAAGTTAGGGTGAGATATAAGCAACTATTGGCAGAAAGGTGGGCTAGTGCAAGTAGGAGTAGTGGGGGATGGGGGGTTGAAGAGAGTTGGGATAGTTTCAAAAATGCAGTATTAGAATGTGGGGCAGAAGTTTGTGGCTATAGGAGGGTGGGTGCAGGAGGAAAGAGGAGTGAGTGGTGGAATGAAGAAGTAAAGGGTGTGATAAAAGAGAAAAAGGTAGCTTATGAGAGGTTTTTACAAAACAGAAGTGTTAATAGAAGAGCAGAGTATATGGAGAGTAAAAGAAAGGTGAAGAGAGTGGTGAGAGAGTGCAAAAGAAGAGCGGATGAAAGAATGGGAGAGGCTCTGTCAAGAAATTTTGCTGAAAACAAGAAAAAATTTTGGAGTGAGATAAACAAGGTAAGAAAGCCTAGGGAACAAATGGATTTGTCAGTTAAAAACAGAGTAGGGAGTTAGTAGATGGGGAGCTGGAGGTATTGGGTAGATGGCGGGAATATTTTGAGGAACTTTTAAATGTCGATGAAAAAGGGAGGCGGTAATTTCATGTACTGGCCAGGGAGGTACAACATCGTTTAGGAGTGAAGAAGAGCAGGATGTGAGTGTGGGGAGGTGCGTGAGGCATTACGTAGAATGAAAGGGGTAAAGCAGCTGGAATTGACGGAATCATGACAGAAATGTTAAAAGCAGGGGGATATAGTGCTGGAGTGGTTGGTATTTTTGTTTAATAAATGTATGAAAGGGGAAGGTACCTAGGGATTGGCAGAGAGCATGTATAGTTCCTTTATATAAAGGGAAGGGGGATAAAAGAGAGTGTAAAAATTATAGGGGAATAAGTTTACTGAGTGGGAGCAAGGGGCTAGTAACCCCTTCTCCTGTATATACATTACTAAATGTAAAAGGAGAAACTTTCGTTTTTCCTTTTGGGCCACCCTGCCTCGGTGGGAAACGGCCGACATGTTGAAAGAAAGAAAAGAAGTTTGGAAAAATAAACACATAAGCAGTATAATGTGATCCTTTATTGATAACGTTAGCCACGCAGTGGCTTTATCGAGTCACAGATCTGTGACTGATAAAGCCCACTGCGTGGGTGAACGTTGTCAATAAAGGATCACATTATACTGCTTATGTGTTTATTTTTCCATTGTGTCGGTATTTTATACCATTTATTTCCAAAAGAAGTTTACTGAGTATACCAGGTAAAGTGTATGGCAGGGTTATTATTGAAAGAATTAGAGGTAAGACAGAGAGTAGGATTGCAGATGAGCAAGGAGGCTTTAGAGTGGGTAGGGGATGTGTAGATCAAGTGTTTACAGTGAAGCATATATGTGAACAGTATTTAGATAAAGGTAGAGAAGTTTTTATTGCATTTATGGATTTAGAAAAGGCATATGATAGAGTGGATAGGGGAGCAATGTGGCAAATGTTGCAAGTGTATGGAATAGGTAGTAAGTTACTGAAGGCTGTAAAGAGTTTTTATGAGGATAGTTAGGCTCAGGTTAGGGTGTGTAGGAGAGAGGGAGATTACTTCCCGGTAAAAGTAGGTCTTAGACAGGGATGTGTAATGTCACCATGGTTGTTTAATATATTTATAGATGGGGTTGTAAAAGAAGTTAATGCTAGGGTGTTGGGGAGAGGGGTGGGATTAAATTTTGGAGAATTAAATGCAAAATGGGAGTTGACACAGTTACTTTTTGCTGATGATACTGTGCTCATGGGAGATTCTAAAGAAAAGTTGCAAAGGTTAGTGGACGAGTTTGGGAGAGTGTGTAAAGGTAGAAAGTTAAAAGTGAACATAGATAAGAGTAAGGTGATGAGGGTATCAAACGATTTAAATAAAGAAAAATTGGATATCACATTGGAGATAGGGATTATGGAAGAAGTAAATGTTTTCAGATATTTGGGAGTTGACGTGTCAGCGGATGGGTTTATGAAGGATGAGGTTAACCATAGAATTGATGAAGGAAAAAAGGTGAGTGGTGCGTTGAGGTATCTGTGGAGACAAAAAACGTTATCCATGGAGGCAAAGAAGGGAATGTACGAAAGTATAGTGGTACCAACACTCTTATATGGGTGTGAAGCATGGGTTGCAAATGCTGCAGCGAGAAGGAGGCTGGAGGCAGTGGAGATGTCCTGTCTAAGGGCAATGTGTGGTGTAAATATTATGCAGAAAATTCGGAATGTAGAAATTAGGAGAAGGTGTGGAGTTACTAAAAGTATTTGTCAGAGGGCTGAAGAGGGGTTGTTGAGGTGGTTTGGTCATTTAGAGAGAATGGATCAAAGTAGAATGACTTGGAGAGCGTATAAATCTGTAGGAGAAGGAAGGCGGGGTAGGGGTCGTCCTAGAAAAGGTTGGAGGGAAGGGGTAAAGGAGGTATTGGGGGCGAGGGGCTTGGACTTCCAGCAAGCATGTGTGAGCGTGTTAGATAGGAGTGAATGGAGACGAATGGTTTTTGGGACATGACGATCTGTTGGAGTGTGAGCAGGGTAACATTGTGTGAAGGGATTCAGGGAAACCAGTTAATTGATTTAGTTGGACTTGAGTCCTGGATATGGGAAGTACAATGCCTGCACTTTAAAGGAGGGGTCTGGGATAGTGACAGCTGGGAGGGACAATTCTCAGCTGTCGTATCTGAGCTCCTCTGCAAAGACAGTGATTATGTATGTGTGTGGTGATAGTGTTGAATGATGATGAAAGTATTTTCTTTTTGGGGATTTTCTTTCTTTTTGGGTCACCCTGCCTCGGTGGGAGACGGCCGACTTGTTGAAAAAAAAAAAAATGTATATTATTCATTTCAACGTCTTTAATACAGTTCTAGGGTATTTATCATGTTTCTGATATAAATTTGGAATAAATGTAATAGATACATAACCTTTATTACTAATATTAGCGTAATTACACAACATTTTATTAGCACCACGGTTAACATCCAACACCCATGACGACTCGCCAGACACTGAATGCTACTGCTCGCCTCTCCCTCTCTCATTTAGCTCCTCCCACTTCGTAACAATGTTAGATGGTGAATTTAATGTATTTTTCTGTAAGCTTAACTCGTTGCATGTGTTTACTTTTTTATTGTTTTCTGTAATACATATATGAGTTATGCAAATTAAAATAAAGTTATCAAGTTGGAGTTTCATTTTTATTTTGTTTTCTAATATGTATACGTATTTAATTCAGCATTTGGCATCATTACAATGTGGGCAGAGCTACAGCAGAGGGAGAAGCAGCAGTGTCTCAGTAACTCATGACACTTCATCCCACTATAAAATATTGTATAATTATACTATTACTGTCAATAAATATTACTTACCTATCATATTTATTCCAGAATAACATTAGGTATAACATAAATAACGTAGAAGCATGATAAAAACTGACATTATATAAAGAGGTATTGAAGGGTGGAGGGCGGAGAAGGATAAAAAAAAAAAAAGTGACCGAGAAAACGTTACGCGCCTGAAGGATAACTATAGAAGATCACTCTTACCCTATGCAAAGACTGAAAAATGCACGATTTAAAAAAAAAAAATTCCCCAAGTAATCAGCTATGCAGGCGTTTCCTGGAATATCTCGGAAGTAAGTCATTGACCTATTTCATGTTGTATTATCGTTAATAATAAACAGATTGAAAGGAATTTCCCAGCAAACATAAAATTGAATGTTTTAATTTTGGGTGGTGACACTTTTGAAGTGTCAGTAAGGGGGTGATTCCTCGATTAGCGATGAAATCATTTACCGATGGGGTCTTAGGCCCCTATCTCCATCGTTAAGTGAGGAGAGGCTGTATATGGATAAGGAGGAAGGCCCAGTGGCAATACGAAAATGACATAGCATCAAAAGCCAAATCTGACCCAAAGCTGTTGTACAGCCACATCAGGAGGAAAACAATAGTCAAGGACCAGAAAATCAGAATGAGGAAGGAAGGAGGGGAGATCACAAGAAACCAAGAAATACGTATGTGAAGAGCTCAACACGAAATATTAAACAAGCTTCAAAATGGTGCACTTGTGGTAGAGGCAGCTAGAGTCTATAGTCTTAATGAAGCATCAGTTCATTTAATTAAAAGGAATGAGGCAAAGATACAAGCTTATTCAATAAGTAACCCAAGTTGAAAAGAATGATACAAGGGTCACAACAGCTAAACAAAAGAAAAATTACTGAATGAGTGAAATGAGCAACAAGAAAGGTGCACCATATAATTTCATCTTAAAGAAAAAAAGCCTTAAGAGTACTATAAAGCAGTGTGTGATGAGGAAGGAAGATCAGAACAAGTGTGTTTAGTACTAGTTGGTTCCAGAAGCTCAAGTTGTGTAACCACACAGTCACAGGTAATTTCCCTGTTGATTTACAGGAAATTATTTCTGAAGGTGGCTAGCAGCCACAGCAAGTGTTTACTGACGAGACAAGTCTTTATTGGAAGATGCCAGGAAGAACTTACATGAGTCAGCAAGAGAAAGTGCACTGGAATTCAAGGCAGCAAAGGATCAGGCAATTTTAAGTGGAAGTCCATGGATATTTACCACTCCAAGACTTTTTAATATCAGATTTTTTTTTTTAAATTTGGGTACTGAGAGTGATTTTAATTTGAGGAAGGGGGGGATGTCTGGACAGTGAAAGTTAGGCATCTTTACTCATTTTCTAGGGATAACATTGCTTTCACTCATTTTTAATCAGTTTAAATGAGGATTTGTCTTTGCCTCAGACATCAAGCTTAACCCTTTTTATACTTCACTACTGTAGTATTACTATCTCAAAAATCATCTCTGGAATATATATACATTTTACTGCTGTTTAGAGATGTGCACATGATATAAAATGTGCCTGGCTTAGTTTTAAGTTATAGTTACCTACAGTACTTACAATTTATAACATTCTTTACAATAAACAAAGCTGAGAGGCCCCTAGAAAACATTTCTTCACATATAGTTGTGGTAAACAGCTGGAAAAGGATTAAGGAGGATGTTGTACAACCTCTGGAAAGTTTAAGCAATTAACCCTTTCAGGGTCGAGACCCCGATTCTTAACTCGTTTTCAGGGTCGAAACATTTTCGGAAAAAAACAAATCTTTTTCCGATCATAATGACACCAAAAGTATGAAATTTGGTGAAAAACTAATGGAATTATGCTCTCGCAAAGTTAACGGTATCGACGATATTTACGCATCGGCGATTTCACCCACTTTGAGCCCTATTTTCGGCCAATTCCAATGTCTCAGTCTACTAAAATCATAGCTATTATTCTAGAATTCCATTTGTTCTATCGATTGAGTACAAGAAACCACCAATTTACCGATTTCAACTACCCAACAAAGTGGTCAGAAATTGGCAATATTGCCAATTTCACACACATTTCAAAAGATGCCAATTTCAAAATAGGGTCCAGAATAAACAAGACAGACATTCCTGGCACTAAAATAACATATTATCTGTTCATTAGTCACGTCTCCAGGCCCCTCTTACATTACTTTTGCTTTCCATTTTGAATTTTTATTTTCACAAAAAATAGAAGATTTTCTGTTATGTATACTACTGCATCATTGTAAAAATGGTATAAATAATATCAGCGCACTTGTGCAAGAATATTAGACTTGTCAGTTGATGTGTATTGGACGCGTAGCGTGATTTGTTTACTCTTGAACATCGGCAAAAATCGAACATTTTCGCTAATTTGCACTCAATTTCTAGGTACTTGTCATCGAGAAACCAATCAAAATTATCTCTATTTCTCTAATATATCTTCCATTCTATCAAATGAGACCAAGAAAACAAGAATACAACCATAAATACCATATGAAAATAGACTGCAAAGTCGCTGTTTTAAACCAAAAACACAGTCAGTTTTTTTTTCCTCATTATGCACTGTGTACTGCAGGATTTTTTTTATACTGCGCACACTGACCACACAGACCCATTCTCTCACATCTAGGCCTACCAGCCTGTTTCTGCTTGATTTGAGGGCGGTAGAATTTAAGCGTACTAGTACGTCAAACACCCTGGTGCGTAAGACCCTGAAAGGGTTAAATGAAACAAGTTGACCATTAAAGATAGGAAACTATAATCATAACTGCTTCCATAACTACAAACTGAAACAAGAAATCACATTAAAGTAATCATTCTTCTCTTCTTCTCCTCCTTCTCTCTCTCTCCGCCTTAAAAAAGAAAATTCAAATTCTAAGCCATCCACTGAAAACTTCAAAATAAATATTTCATGGTGTGAAGTTTCCTGTGACTAACCTGCCTTTTTGTAGATTTCTACCTTCTCCTTTCCGTTCTCGATCCTTTCTCTCAGGCTTCTTGACTTTAGGGGGAACAACTTGTGCTACTTGTGCTGCCACTAATTCAGCATTCAAACGAGGCTTTCTAGAGGATAGAAAACATGTATAAATATTGGAAGAATTACCGACAATATGTTAAGTAAAAGGACACAAATGCAACTAATGTGACATTTTATTGTGGCAACATTTCGCTCTCCAGGAGCTTTGTCAAGCCGTTACAAACAATACATGGACACACAGGGAGAGCGAAACGTTGCCACAATAAAATGTCACATTAGTTGCATTTGTGTACTTTTACTTAACAATAGAAAACATGTATTCAATATAAAAGATACAGTTTGTCACATAAAGACTAAAAAGGTTTGCCATACAGTAAACCTCTTGATATAATGGACTACAATATAATGAAGTTTCAAAATTATAGACTAAAATACACTACATAAATTATACTATTAACTTCTTTATGTTCAATCTTTCCTGAAATAAAGCTGTAAACTGTGTGTAAAGTATTATATTAGGTATACAACAGACTACTTTAGTGTTTTTTTTTATTTCAACATTATTATGATTTAAAGGATACATAAACAATCTTCCTATCAGTCCACTATATCAAGGGTTTACCATACTTAATAAAAAATTATGAGGCATTCATCAAAGGAAATAAATTAAAAAAAAAATTATACACAGTGGTACCTCAAGTTACGAGCTTAATTCATTCCAGACGGCTATTCAAGTGCCGATACCGAAGGAATTTTTTCCCATAAGAAATAATGAAAATTAGATTAATCCATTTCAGACCCCCCCAAAAATACACTTACAAAAATATGCTTACATAATTGTTCTAGTTGGGAGCTGCTCGTAAGTAGAGGTACCACTGAATATATATGTGTGAGCGTGTTAGATAGGAGTGAATGGAGACGAATGGTTTTTGGGACCTGATGAGCTGTTGGAGTGTGAGCAAGGTAATACAGTGGACCGACAGTTTTCGTGATTTTTTCGTTCCAGATTGCTGTTCAAGTGCCATTACCAAACAAATTTATTCCCATAAGGAATAATGTAAAGTAGACTAGTCCTTTTAGACCCCCCCAAAAATACACTTACAAAAGCTTTTACAAAAATACACTTATATAAAAGGGCGAGTTTGGAGCATCACGAACACCGGGGATCTACTGTATTTAGTGAAGGGATTCAGGGAAACCGGTTATTATAGATTTAGCCAGACTTGAGTCTTGGAAATGGGAAGTACAATGCCTGCACTTTAAAGGAGGGGTCTGGGATTGTGACAGTTTGGAGGGACTATTCTAAACTGTAGTATCTGAGCGCCTCTGCAAGGACAGCGATTATGTATGAGTGAGGTGAAAGTGTTGAATGATGATGAAAGTATTTTATTTTGGGGGATTTTCTTTCTTTTTGGGTCACCCTGCCTCAGTGGGAGACGGCCAACTTGTTGAAATAAATATACACACACACAGACACAAACACACAGACACACACACAGTGGAACCTCGGGTTACGAGTGTCCCACCATACGAGTTTTTCAGGATACGAGCAGTCGCTTGGTTGATTTTTTGTTTCTGGATACGAGCAAAATTTCAGGATGCGAGTTTCCCCCTCAAGGGAGGTTCAGCTCTTGATCTAGGGAATTGTATCTGTGCTCCAGTTCCCTAAATTAATAATAACAGTAATAATAATTATTATAATACGTATTTATTAATATAATATAATACAATAATAATAATATAATACGTATAATAATATAATACTATAATAATTATAATATAATACGTATAATATAATACTATAATAATTATAATATAATACGTATAATATAATACTATAATAATATGTATAATATAATACAGTGGTACCCCGAGTTTCAGCCATAATTCGTTCCAGAAGGCTGTTCGAATGCCATTACCAAACGAATTTGTTCCCATAAGGAATAATGTAAATTAGATTAGTCCGTTTCAGACCCCAAAAATACACTTACAAAAGCACTTACAATAATACACTTACATAATTGTTCAATTTGGGAGCTGTACAAAATTTGGGGTACCATTGTATATATACAGTATACATACATACATACACACACACACACAGTGGCCTAGTGGGTAAAGCTCTTGCTTCACGCACGGAGGGGCCGGGTTCAATTCCCGGTGGGGCAGAAACATTTTGAAGTGTTTCATTACATACACATACACACACACATATATATACAACAGGCCTAGTGTCTAATTGACATGTGCCTAGGACAAAATGGTAACTAATACATTAATCAGTTCTGGCAGAATTCCTGCTCTCAGAGGCAGGAAAAATACACCTCAATATAACACTAATATAAACTATGGCTTATTTATCTATCACAATTGATCTAATATGACATAATAAACAATATAAAAACCTGATATATACTCTAGAATGAATAAAATATGTCATTATGTGACAAGTGGAGGCGGTCATAACCACTCCCGCATTGTTGTGGTATTCACTGCAATCTAGTGATGGCCTTTCAAAGCCGTCTATTATAATTATTATCATAGTACATTATTATATTATATATTATATTATTATATATTATTATTATTAATATGATAGTGGCTTTCTTTGCTCCAATCATATTATATGTAAACACACATTGTAACCTTTGCAAAGAAATAAATATTTTATTTATTTATTTAAGGAACCTCCCTTGAGGGGGAAGTACGCATCCTGAACTTTCGTTTGTATCCAGAAGCAAAAAATCAACCGAACGACGGTTCATATCCTGAAAAGTTTGCATGGTGGGGCATTTGTAATCTGAGGTTCCAGTAAGTGAGTGAGTGTGAGTGAAAGTGTGAGAGTGTGTGTGTGTGAGTGTGTGTGTGTGTGAGAGTGTGTGTGTGTGAAAGTGTGTGTGTGTGTGTGAGTTAGTTACCATTTTGTCCTAGGCACATGTCAATTAGACACTAAGCCTGTTGTATGTATGTGTGTGTGTGTGTGTGTAAGGAAACACTTCGAAATGTTTCTGCCCCACCGGGAATTGAACCCGGCCCCTCCGTGCGTGAAGCGAGAGCTTTACCCACTAGGCCACCTAGGCACATGTCAATTAGACACAAAGGCCTGTTGTATGTATGTGTGTGTGTGAGTGAGTGTGTGAGTGTGTGAGTGTGTGAGTGAGTGTGTGTGTGTGAGTGTGAGTGTGTGTGTGTGTGTGTGTGTGTGTGTGTGAGTGTGTGTGTGTGTGAGTGTGTGAGTGTGTGAGTGTGAGTGTGTGAGTGTTAGTTACCATTTTGTCCTAGGCACATGTCGATTTGACACTAGGCCTGTTGTATGTATATGTGTGAGTGTGTGTGTGTGTGTGTGTAAGGAAACACTTCGAAATGTTTCCGCCCCGTCGGGAATAGAACCCGGGCCCTCCGTGCGTGAAGCGAGAGCTTTACCACTAGGCCACCGGGGGTGTGTGTGAGTGTGTGTGAGTGTGAGTGAGTGAGTGAGTGTGTGTGAGTGTGTGTGAGTGTGAGTGTGTGTGAGTGTGTGTGTGAGTGTGTGTGTGCGAGTGTGTGTGTGTGTGTGTGAGTGCGCGTGCGCGAGTGTGTGTGTGTGTGTGTGTGTGTGTGTGTGTGTGTGTGTGTGTTAGTTACCATTTTGTCCTAGGCACATGTCAATTTGACACTAGGCCTGTTGTATGTATATGTGTGAGTGTGTGTGTGTGTGTGTGTAAGGAAACACTTCGAAATGTTTCCGCCCCGTCGGGAATAGAACCCGGGCCCTCCGTGCGTGAAACGAGAGCTTTACCACTAGGCCACCGGGGGTGTGTGTGAGTGTGTGTGAGTGTGTGAGTGTGTGAGTGAGTGAGTGTGTGTGAGTGTGTGTGAGTGTGAGTGTGTGAGTGTGTGTGAGTGTGTGTGTGTGTGAGTGTGTGTGTGTGTGTGTGTGTGCGAGTGTGTGTGTGTGTGAGTGTGTGTGTGTGAGTGTGTGTGAGTGTGTGTGTGTGGTGTGTGTGTGTGTGTGTGTGTGTGTGAGTGTGTGTGCGCGAGTGTGTGTGTGTGTGTGTGTGTGTGTGTGTGTGTGAGAGTGAGTGTGTGTGTGTGTGTGTGTGTGTATATATATATACACATATATATATATATACATTATATGTATATATATATACATATATGTATATATATATACATATATGTATATATATATACATATATGTATATATATATACATATATGTATATATATATATATATATACATTATATATATATATATATACATTATATATACATATATATATACATTATATATACATAATATATACATATAGTATATATATATATATATATATATATATATATATATATATATATACATTTATATATACAGTGGTCCCTCGGTTTTCGTGCATCTCCAAACTCGAACATTTATGTAAGTGTATTTTCGTAAGTGCTGTTGCAAGTGTATTTTTGGGGGTCTGAAATAGACTAACCTACGTGGTATTATTTCTTAAGGAAGTAAATTCGTTCGGTAATGTGTGTGTGTGTGTGTGTGTGTGTGTGTGTGTGTGTGTGTGTGTGTGTGGAGTGAGTGTGTGAGTGCGTGTGTGTGTGTGTGTGTGTGTGATATATATATACATATATATATATATATACATTATATGTATATATATATACATATATGTATATATATATACATATATGTATATATATATACATATATGTATATATATATACATATATGTATATATATATATATATATATACATTATATATATATATATACATTATATATACATATATATATACATTATATATACATAATATATACATATAGTATATATATATATATATATATATATATATATATATATATGTCGTGCCGATTAGGTAAAACTGGTCAATTAGCAAGAACTCATCTAAAATTAAGTCCTTTCTAAAATTTTCTCTTATACGTTTAAAGATATTTTTTTTTCATTTATGTTAATGTAAGAATTTATAATTTTGTACCAAGAGAAACTTTGAAAACCTACCTAACCTTATTACAACAAGCGCAATTTAATTTAGCCTAACCCAAATAAATATATTTTAGATACGTTAACATTAATTTAATAATAAACAAACACAATGAAATATATTTTTTTCGTTATGTTCAGAATGATTTTGGCGAAATTATTGCATACACAAATTTTCACTTGTCTTATATGGCAAGGTGAGCGTTGCTATTTAAGCCAAAATCTCAAGTTTTACCTAATCGGCACGACATATACATTTTATATATACAGTGGTCCCTCGGTTTTCGTGCATCTCCAAACTCGAACATTTATGTAAGTGTATTTTCGTAAGTGCTGTTGCAAGTGTATTTTTGGGGGTCTGAAATAGACTAACCTACGTGGTATTATTTCTTAAGGAAGTAAATTCGTTCGGTAATGGCACTTGAGCAGCATTCTGGAACGAATTTTCGGCGAAAACCGAGGGACCACTGTACAGCGGTACCTCGAGTTACGATGGTCCCCAAAATCGCCCTTTTATGTAAGTTTATTTTTTTAAATGCTTTTGTAAGTATATTTTTGGGGGTGTAAAAGGACTAGTCTATTTTACATTATTCCTTATGGGGATAAATTCGTTTGTAAATGGCACTTGAACAGCATTCTCGAACGAAAAAATATCGTAACTCGAGGTACCACTGTATATATATATATATATATATATATATATATATATACAGTGGTACCTCGAGTTACAATATTTATATATATATATATATATATATATATATATATATATATATATATATATATATATATATATATATATATATATATATATATATATATATATATATATATAAAATTCGTTTATATATATAAATTCGTTATATATATATATATACAGTGGTACCTCGACTTACGATGGTCCCCAAACTCACCCTTTTATGTAAGTTTATTTTTTAAATGCTTTTGTAAGTGTAATTTTGGGGTCTAAAAGGACTAGTCTATTTTACAACATTTCTTAAGGAGATAAATTCGTTTGGTAATGGCACTTGAACAGCATTCTGGAATGAAAAAATATCGTAAGTCGAGGTACCACTGTATATATAAATTCGTTTGGTAATGGCACTTGAACAGCATTCTCGAATGAAAAAATATCGTAACTCGAGGTACCACTGTATATATATATATATATACAGTGGTACCTCGAGTTACAATATTTTTTCGTTCGAGAATGCTGTTCAAGTGCCATTACCAAACAAATTTATCCCCATAAGGAATAATGTACAGTAGACCCTCATTTAGCACGAGTTTATGTTGCGCGTTTTGGGTATTACGCGATTGAAGAATTGCGGCACATTTTTATCTAACACGACGTAAACCTTGTCGCCTGCAGTAGGTTAAACTATTGAGTCAGTGGGGGTCCTACTAAGGGTGGCTATGAGCCACAACAAGTGTTTAATGCTGACGAGACAAGTGTTTTCTGGAAGAAAATGCCAACATGAACTTATATCACTCAGCAAGAGAAAAGTGCACCAGGCTTCAAGACAGCAAAGGATCGCTTCACCTTGCTCCTTTTGGGTAATGCATCAGGTGATTTCAAGTGTAAGCCCATGGTTATTTACCGCTGTAAGAATCCTCATGCTTTGAGGAAAGGGAATTTGTTTTCCTTCGCACAAACTAAGTTTATTCAGGTATACAGAGATAGTTACATTGATTATCATACATAGCAGCATATGTGTAGAGAACCTAGGATAACCCAAAGTGTTATCCTAGAGAACCTAGGATAACCCAAAGTGTTATCTGAGAACCTAGGATAACCCAAAGTTTGGGTTATCCTAGGTTCTCTACACATATGCTGCTATGTATGATAATCTTTTAACTGTATCTGTGTATACTTGAA